>JBCFYV010001380.1:0-51737 GCA_039000515.1 Timema cristinae | reverse complement strand
TTTTTTTTAATTTTTTGGGGTTTGAGTTTCCCTGATTGATTTTATTCTTGTTTTCCAGTTGTGCCGTTAAAAAATTTATTCGTGTTTCCCGGGTGTGCATTTGGATTGATCGTGTTATTCTTGTTTTCCAGCTGTGGCACTATTGTTTGACCGTGTTATTCTTGTTTTCCGCCCTGAGCGGTTGATTGACCGCGTTATTCTTGTTTTCCTGCTGTGAGCTATTGATTGCCCATGTTATTCTTGTTTTCAGCTGGACAGTTATTGATTTGCCCATGTTATTCTTGTTTTCCGGCTGTGCATTTATTGATTGACCGTGTTATTCTTGTTTTGCAGCTGTGCAAAAATTTATTGACCGTTTTATTCTTGTTTTACAGTGTGCAACTATTTATTGACCGTGTTATTCTTGTTTTCCGGCTGTGCAGCTATTGATTGTCCGTGTTATTCTTGTTTTCCGGCTGTGCTGTTTTTAATTGACCTGTTTATTCTTGTTTTCCGGCTGTTGCATTATTTAATTGACCGTTTTTATTCTTGTTTTCCGGCTGTGCAGTTATTGATTGACCGTGCTATTTTTTTTTAAAACAGCTGTGCAGCTATTGTTTTGACCGTGTTATTCTTGTTTTCCATTTGGGCAGTTTATTGATTGACCGTGTTATTCTTGTTTTTCCAAGCTGGGAGCTTTTTGGTTTTTTCCAAACTGAAGTGGACATCTCGGCATTTGACCCCACCAAAAGGACTTCCTCCCCATATCCTCCGGGACTTCCCATCGACTGCCCCTGGACAGGCGCATGATCCTACGACAACGCTCAGACCTTCATCGCCCTTTCCACCAGAGGTCAGTTTCTCGACGGCAGTATCCGTCACACACATTTATTGTTTTTTTTGTCACCGCGTCACACTGTTTGGATTATACGCTTTTAACTAATTGTGCTAGTGAGTTAGGGACTGAAAATTTTTAGAGGAAGTGTATTAGCTTTTGCACGGAAAAGTGGGAAATCACTTAGATGAAACCGCCCTCGCTGTCGGAAGTTCAGTCTTTTGCGTACCTATTAATCGGCGAAGAAACAAACACACGTACACATTCTTGCGTTGTATCCACCCATATTTGATAGATGTCATTTATAGCCTACCTCCCTAAATTCTAAATAATTACTCCCTTTTTTACTTAAAGCTGAAATATTCTATGTATTTTTATCAATATTGTAGAAGTATCTTGTGAAGTTAAAAAACATTATTTTAAATGAAGAAAATAATACTTCTTGTTAGATTTAGCACCGCGTCTTACTACCCGTTCGGGTTATACGTAAGTACTAATTACACTAATGGATTGGGAAATTTGGGAAGGTTGAATTAAAGGAAGTGAACCCGCATTTGCGTGGAGGGAGAGTGGAAAACCATTTAGGAAAAACCACCCTAGTTCACCGACCGAGATTCGAACCTCGATCTCCCCGTCCTCAGCAGTCGAGCTCAACACGATAGCGCGTTAATACTTCTTGTTACTATGAAAACATTAATATATATATAAAAAATAATATAATAATAATTTTTTAGCACCGCGTCTTACTACCCGTTCGGGTTATACGCTTTAAGTACAATTACACTAATGGATTACTATTGGGAAGGTTTTAATTAGACAGGTGTCTACCATCCGGGAAAATCAGGGGAAAAGGGGAATTAGCCGGGAATTAGGTAAATCACAATAAAAATCCGGGAAAATGATATACAGTAATCATTAAATCAGTAAATTATGTCATTTTTTGGTTTGTAGCTGTGTAATATTTTTTTAATTTCTAGTAAACCATTTTAATACAAATTTTAAAAAAATCATTAAAATTTTACATCTTACTATTATTTATAAAATTATTAATAGAAAAACGGGGGTGGAAAAGGGGGGTAGAGGGGGCGGCGAGTTATAAGGATTTTATATACTTTTTTTTTAGTCGGGAATTTTAGTAAATGATCAGGGAATTCAGGGAAAAGGTGGGATTTCAATGGTCAGTTGAGTAGACCCCATGTTAGGGGAAGTGAACCCGCATTGCGTGGAGGGAGAATGGAAAACCTTTTAGGAAAAACACTCCCAGTTCACCCGACCGAGATTCGAACCTCGATCTCCCCGTCCTCAGCAGTCGAGCTCAACAAATAATATAAAAAAAGAGGCGAACTAATAAGACTTTCCTCGCAAATAAATTCACCCCCCTTTTCCCTTCCTCCCCACAATCCCCGCGAGTTTAATATGTATTCTTTTTTTTTTACAAGCGTTGCTTAAAAATGCCACATGTAAATGATACCCCTGTTATTATTATTTTTTAAAGTTCATTGTCGTGTTGAATGGTTTCTCATAAAAAGAGTTTTCACCTCGGAACAAACGCCATTTCCGCATTGTACTCGGTCTTTTGCGATTCAAACGGCTGTGTCGTGTGTAGCCTATTGTTTGGTTGGTTGGCTATAGAGAATTATTTTATTATCACCACGTCTTACTCCCCGTTCGGGTTATACACACTTACGCTAATGGTAATGGTAGGGTGATTGGGATGAAATATAAGGACCTACAGTTTAACGTGGAATTCCGAACCACGGTGGGGCGGGCATTCCCCACATTCACAAGATGTCTTGTCAAGGTGAAGGAAGGGTTTGGTTAATCAGATAAATCTGTGCCGGACGAGGATTGAACCCCGGACCCCAGCACAGAAGTCTGACACCTTACCCTAGACCGCCAAGTCACCCTAGTAGAGAAATAAGGACATTTTTTGTTTTATTTTCACTGTTTTAAGCACAGGATTGTAGTGTGTTTCTTGTTAGTTTCTATGGTAAGAAACAATTTTAAAAAAAAATATTCGGTAAACCACTCTTAAAAATAAGATTTCTTCAGAAAATAAACATAATTTTTGCTTCATTAAGGTGGATATTGGGTGACGCGAGAAGAGGTCAGTGCTCTTGCGTTTTTATACAAAGGGTTCAATTATCTTCTTGAAAAATTGTAAAGGGTGCCCGGGAAATTTTAAATAACAACTTTTTTTTACTTCATTTAAAAAGTTTCTCGTCAAATTTGAGGCTATACCCCATGACAGATATTCAACAACTGTTGATATCAGCGTGTGAAAAAATTAACTATATGTCTCTACTGGAGAAATGTTTTATTTATTTTGGTAAAAAAAAAAGTTGCTATGAAAACTGAAAAAACTGGCCTTTTCTCACTTTCCCTACATCCACACTTTAAACGTTCTTAGAAATAAATTTTAAGAAAAATTATTTATAGCCACTTAAAACACAAATCAATTAAAGTTTTTTTTAAAGGGCTATCATATGTTTGCAAACCCTTTAACTTTAAAGATGCATCTCAATTTATCCTTGAGGTATGTTTAAATATTATATATATATATACACATACAAAATTGTGTGTGTGTGTGTGTTTTCGAGTTTAAACCGAAACCCAAAGTAAACCCTTTCGGCCGTGGCCCCCATCCGGATAAAATCGTAAGAACTACTTTTTTTAAAAAAAAAAATGGGGTGCACCTAAAAAACGTTTTAGTAAAAAAAATACTAATTATTTCCAAATAAGTTGACATCAGTTACTTTTCCAGACAACGTGTAAAACAAAAAACCCTCCTGTTAAAGTGTCAGTTACAACACTATACTTCAGTAGTACGCTTTTTTTTTTATAAATGATAAGAAGTCATTGGGGTACCTACCTAACAGCTGTTACCCCTTTACCTTGAAAGATATCAAGCTTGCCTTGAATTGTTACACTATTGTTTGGGCCAATAAAGATATGACCATAGTGTAATCAGTCAAGGTAAGCTGCCTTTCAAGATAACCCAGAGGGGTTCAATAGCCAACACACATAGGTATCTTCTATATATTGCATTTTGACGAGGAGGATAGGGTTTGAATTCCGGTAGGGTGTATTGAGGGAAGTATTTTTTCCCCTAAACGGTTTTCCACTCTTTCTTTAGCAAATGAAGGTACACCCCCTTTTAAATTCAACCTTTGAATCCCAAAAACCCATAAGAGTTTTAAACCCGGGAAGGGTAGTAAGACACGGTGCTAAAAAAATCGCATACAGAGACACCCAAATTTCGCATAATTTTAATATAGAAAAATAAAAAGCTTAGTCCTTGGTTTACTTTTCTTAGAGAATTTCAAAAGGAGCATTCCTTGGGGTCTTAACCCTAATAGTATTACTCAAACTTACCCCCACCCTTTTTACTATATAGAGTTTTGAATTTTAGTCTTAAAGGAAAATAAAGCAAAGATAAGAAGATTAAAATAAAAGGTAAGATATTTTCTAAATATACACTTTCCCAATTTTGAGTTGGATTGGTTTCTTGGAGATTTTCTAATATTTTTTTGAAAGAGAAAAAGAGATTACTGGGAAAACAAAAGAAGACCTGTTTATACCAGTTTCACACGACACTAATTCGTACTTTTTTAAAAAAAAATTAACTAGCCATTTGATGTGTTTTGGTATATCATGTAACCTGTGCAGTGAACATGTGTTGTTACAAGAATCAATTTTCATAGAAAGGGATTTCTTTATCTGACAGAAAATTGATAGATCTACTTTCACGTATTTCATACGTCAAGCCTTTGATCCGCAGCTGTCAACTTTTGATGATCAATATCTATATAAACCTATTGATGAGGGTGTTTAATATTTTTACCAGTGCTTCTGAACTTCAGGAATACGAATGAGTAAGAACGGTTTTTTTTTTTAGAAATTACTCTACCCGCATTTGCGTGGAAGGAGAATGGGAAACCATTTAGGGGGAGGGAACACCCTCCGTTATACCCAACCGGGATTCTGACCCCAATCTTCCAGTTTAAACCGAGTGACGCCTTTTAAAAAATGCGGCCACCAAAGTGGGTAATGATATAGTTAAAAAATATGTCAACGTTGATCGCAGGGTAGATGTTTCAAGTCGGTATGAAAAATCGGACCGTGTGTTTCGATTAAAAGAGCCCGCTAATGTGGTCCGAGTATAAAATTTTAAGGACCCCATATAACCGGACTTGTTATCACACATCGTCCTCTCTATCTCTCTCTCTCTCTCTCGCACACAGCCTAGCGGACGGCGTTTCCTATCGCGACCGGCACCAACACTTCCTTTCTCTTGACATTTTTTATTAGTTACTTCTTTGTATTTATATATATATATTATATATATATATATATATATATATTTAAAATATATAGGGTCTTAATTGTACTTCACTGCATGGCCTTGCCATCCACAACACCCGAAACACGTGATTAGTTAAAGAGATTATTCGCATTGGTTGTCTGGGATCGAATCCGGAAAAGTAGTTTATATAACCCCCTCGGTGGCGTAGTTGCTAGCGCGCTAGTCGTGTTAAGTAAGCTGCCGAGACGGGAGATCGAGGTTCGAACTCGGTCGGGTGAACTGGGGTTGGTTTTTACTAAAATGGTTTTCCATTTCCCTTCACGCGAATGCGGGTTCACTTCCTCTAAAATTCGACCTTCTCAATTCCCAATCCAATTTGGCGTAATTAGTACTCAACTCGCTACAATGGTCGAATTGGTATAAGGCGCCACACCCGAAATAGATTTGACTTCCAAATGACTGGGAAAAATCGGGCTGCGATCCCCGTCAGGTGTATTTGAGGCTTTTTTTTTAAATAGCCACTCTCCATACAACACTGGGACATTTATATTTAACAACACTATCGTAATCATTACAAATTTGATGACGTTGAGTAACTATTAGGGAAAGTAAGCTTGTCGTTTTCTTACACATGATTTCAATTTGTGGTTCGAATAGAGGACAAACACACACTTATTTTCTGCTCAACTGCGAGAAGTCTCTCTGCGCATGGGGCATGGCTCGAGTGTCTACTCCATTAGTGTTTTTTAACCCGAACGTTCAATTCACCACGCGGATCCACGACAACAATAAATAAAATTAATAATAATAATAATAAATGTGCCGTGAATAAAAAATATATTGAGAACCACCGCTTGTATATTTTTAATAACTTGCGACAATGGTTCTTATGGTTAATACGTCAAGTCGTAATAGTTAGGATTTCTGTCGACAAAAGTGTTAAATCTACTAATTATATAGCGGCACAAACTCTTTATTAAACACAATTTAAAACACATTTTGTCGGCTTCTTCCCCTCTCCCCAATTTCTTTTCCTCCCAAGGAAAAGATCCAGCAGGGGCTCAAAAGATTGTGGTTTTTAGCCAATCAAATCATGGAAAATGGCGTTTAAAAAAATATCTTTTTTAAAAAAAAAGAAAATTAAAAATACATAAACTGAACTATTTTAAGGGGAAAACTATAAAATTTAAAAATCTCACGAATAAATAAATAGGCCCTTTCCCCCCAAACCACCCACAACTGACAAAACCCGAAATTATTCAAATAAAACCCGGTTGGGGTGGGGGGTACTTTTTTTAAACTTGACCAATTCATTTTTTTTAGTCCTATCTCTTTTTGGAACCGGCTAGTTTAGCGTGTTGTTCAAGACCTTGGGATTGGGAGTGTTCCCCTAGGGTTAAAGTATTTGGGTTGGGTTTGTATGTCTACTAAAAAAAAAAGAGGTTGAGCCGGGCTCTAGAGAAACCTTCAGAGCGGTTCAGCGACCCAATCTCACTGCGTCATACGTTAAACCTTGGCCAAAGCTATTTGCCAAATCTTAAATTTTTTTTTCACAAGTTGTACTAGAGCGTCCACAAAACATCAGTCCTGGTTTTAGATTTTACACGGTTCTAGTCCTTTTTAAGGTTTTTTATTAAATTTGGGTTGTCCTCGTGTGGTTTGGAGGTAAAGTGCTGCCTCAGGACCCTAATGTGCGTGGGTTTTAAACCCGGCCGGGGGGCGACGGATGTTTCCTGAGCAATAAACACCCGAGCAAAACTTCCCTTTGGAGGGAAAGTAAAGCCATCGTCCCAAGTCGATGTGGCGTGTAAAATATATAATCAAATGAAATTTTAAAAATATGTTTTTTACGTTGTATTTTTAACCTCCCACCGCATTTTATAGATTACCTCTAAAAACCCCGCCCCCCCCCCTCCCCCACCCCCTCATTTTTATTGATTTAAGCGTAAAATTATCTAAACTAAAGGATTAATTGTTTTTTTTCACCTTTTTGATTTTTTTTTTTTTTTTGTAAATTTCCAACTGAAGACATTTTTGAGTTATGATTTAAAAATTATTTTTAAAAATAAAAAAAAAGGGGAAGTTGTGTGATAGCTTAAGACCCGGTTTTTATGAACTAGTAAAAAAAAAGGGTGTAAATTTAGTAAACGACAAGGGTAACAAAATAATATAGTGGGAAAATTTTGGGAAAAAAAGAATTTTTTTTGAAAAAGGCCCACATCGGGACCTAAACGCGCTACTCTCTCGGGGAGAAAAAGAAAACCGATGATAGGGAAAATTGAGGTTAGAACCCAAATTTGGGGGGTTTTTTGGGTTTTTTAAAAAAAAATATTTCCCCCCTTTCTTTACGCAAATGCGAGTACATTTTCCCCTAAATATGCCTTCAAAATTTCATAAAAAACATTAGTTTAATTAGTAAAAAGGGTTTAAAAACCCGAAGGGTTTTAACAAGACGCAGTGCAAAAAAAAATACCCTAGAAATACTTTTTTCCGTAAAAAAAACAATTTACAATATTATTAGTATTATTTTTTTGGTCAGTTTTTTTTTAAAACCGGGTTTTGTGGCGTAACGGAATCAGGGGAAAAGTTTAGGGGCAGAAAAAAAAAAAGTGAAGAAAGTCTTAGGAGTAAAAGGGAAAAATCCTATTTTAAATCCACGATAAACATTTTTAAATTAAATAAAAACAATTTTTTTTAATTTTAGAAGGGGAACACAAGTTTATCCCACTTTTTATAATGTAGGAATACTTAAAATTAGTTTCAAGTAATTTTTTACCAGTTAATAGGAAGGGTTCTTAAAAAATTTGGGAAATGTAATTTTAGATTGTAGGTTTCCCGGCAGAAAGGTCATATCGGGTCGTTACAAAATTTAAAAAAAATTTTTAAAACCCTTTCATATTTTCATACGTCAAGTCATGTGATATGGAGCGGGTCATTTTTGATAGATAATAAAAAATAGATAGTCACAGCGGGAAAAAAGAGATAAGTTTGGATTTTTTTGTGAATTTGAATTTTCAGAAAAGTTGTCACTAAAAAATACAGGATTTTCTCTTCACATAGGGGGTTTCCCTTAAAATTTTTTAAACCCCTTTTTTTGGGTTTCTTTTTTTATTTAATGTTTCATCTTATTTTGAAAACCCTTTTTTGTAAACTATAAGGGGTTTTTTTAAATCCTTTTTTGGGGAAAATTTAAAAAAAAACCGGTCCTTTAGGTTTAAAAAAAAAAAAAGTACAGTTTTTATTTTGAGGAGGAAAAAAATGATTTTATTTCTTTTTTTTTTGGTTGTCAACCCTTCAACTTTTACCCCTTTTTTAAAAAAAAAAAAGAAAATTAACCAAAATACTTTTCATTTAAGGATAATAAAATTTCATGTGTCCCAAACCCTTTTACCCTCTTTGTTTAGGATATTAATCATCTTTTCTTTTATGACGTTATAAATATATTTTTTGAACATAAATAGCTTCTCAAAGTAACTTAAAATGAATAATATATTTCACACAAATGTACACAAAGGGAATCGCTTTGGTGCTGGGTTCACCAATTTAAGAGGGCAGGTTGTATTTTGCCTTTTTTGATCTCGCGGAAATAAAAAGTCAGACTCGTTTTTAAATCTGACTGTCCATTGACCGGTTTAAAAAATTTCTTGAGGGCAATCCCGTCTGGGTTTATACTAAGAGTTTTTTCTCTTTTTAATAACCCCCCGCTCTCCTACCACGAAAATTTGCGGATACACTTGCTATTCAAAAACTCCCCTCAAAACCTACCCATTTTCCCCTAGCGAAAATTTCAAGGGGAAAAAGCCCGGGAAGGGAAAAAGTAACCCCGGGGTTTTTGGGAAAAAGGGGGGGGTTTTGGAATTATTTTAATTAAATTAAACGGGTTTGGGTTCCCCAAATTAAGGGGCTGGCTTTTAATGAACTTAGGGGCTACCATCCGGTCCTTAATGATTGGAGGGGGGGAAAAGAGGAACTTTTTCCCCCACCCCCCCTTTTTTTCCAAAAAAATTATTCCTTCTAAAAAACCCCAGTACGGGGAAACGTAGTTAAAGGGTTTTGTTTTTGTAAAAAAAAAAAAAGTAAAAATTTTTTTCCTTCAAAAAAAGTCTTTAGCCGTCTTCTTTTGGGGGGTTTTGAGGGAAAAACGGTTAGCCTTTTCCCCCCTCTCCAAATACCGCACAAAAAAACACACAACACACCCCCAATCGGGCCGGCCCCCCGGGTTGACAATCCCTTTTAAAATTATAAAACTTAAAAAATGTTTTTAAACATTTGGATTTTTCATGGGAAAAGGAACTTTTCTATGAAAGCTAAAAAGTTACTAAAAAAGTAGCCCCCTGGGGTTTCTTTTGGTGCTGACTGACAGCTGCGGCTTTGAAAAGTTACCGGGCCCAAAAAATTTTGTACCCTGTATAAATCTCCAAAAAAAATGTTTTTAAAACAGCTGTCACTTCTGACGCAACTTTTTTGGATATACCTAAATTTTTTGACTTTTCAGAAGTCAGCACCAAAGAAGCCACGGGGGTTTTGAATCAAAACCCTTTTTTCACTTGTTCAAAACGTTTAGGTCATGTGATCTACAACATTCACTTTTGTATAAAATTATAAAACCAAATAAAATAAAAAACTTTAAAACCTTTTTAAAAAAAAGGGTACCATTTTTGCCCGGGCCCTTTTTATATAAAAAATTTTTTACGAAATTAACTAATTTTTTCCAAAGGGGGGGTTTTAATTTTTCCCCCAACAAAACACTTTAGAAATTTATTCAGATTTTGGGGAGCATGCCCGGGGTTCCCGTTCTGCCGACGGGGTCGTGATAAATGCCCAATAATATGGGGGAACACCAGTCCAAAAAAAGAAAAAGGGGGAGAAACAAAACAAAAAAAACCGAAATTCTTTTCCCCGGCACTTGTTTGGGGGTCTTACAACCCCTTTCAAGTTGTTCCCCAAATGTACTAAATTTTAAAAACTAATGTTTTAGGGATTATAAAGGGTTTAAAGGGAAGGAAGTAAAATTTTTATTTGCGGTGGAGGGTTAGTAAAAACCCCTTTTTAAAGGGGGGGGGAAACCCGGGGGTAAAAACCGAAGGAATCGAAAAACCCAAAATCCCCCCTCACCGGCATAAAATTTGCAGCAAGAGTGACACCTTAGACCATTCCCCAAAACCCCCAAAACCCAAGGTATTTAAACAACTCTTTTTTTTAGTGAAAGAAATTATTCCACCCCGCCTTATACCTTTTTTAGGTTGACGCATTTTTTATTATTAAATTACCCCCTAAGGTGGAAAAGGGATTGGGAAGGAAACATTTAAAAAGGGAATAATTTACCCGCATTTCCCGGGGAAGGGGAAAAAGGGGGAAAACCTTTTTAAAAGGGAAAAAAAAAAACCACCCTCATTGGTTGGGAAACCCCGGGGATTAAAAAAAGCCAAAAAACCCCTTTTCCCGTCCGGGAAACAAGTTTTAAAACGCCTTAACCAAATTTTTAAAAATTTGGGGTTTTGGGGGTTTTTTTTTTTTTAAAACCCCAAAATTGGGGAAAAAATTATTTATTATAAACCCGTTTTATTATAAAAAAATATAAATATTTTTTTAAATTTTTCCCAAAAAACGAATAAAAAAATTAAACCCCAAAGAAAATACAGATTGGGAGACCAAATTTGAAAAACAAAAAATTTTGAAACTTTATTTTTTTGCAAACTTCCTAGGGGGGGAACCCGGGTGAATTTTTAAAAATAAACAAAATCCCCTTTCCGCCCGGTTGTTTGCCAAACATTCCCCATCTTTCCCCCAAATCTCCCCACCCCCCCTTCCCCCACAAGGTTTTAAATTGGGATAGAGGGGGAAAAACCAAAAAGCCCCCCCCCCACCCCTTTTTTTCATTTATAAAACCACGTTTTTGTAAATCCGAACGCCGCTTTGCAGAACAAGCCGAAAGTTTTCCCAAAGGGGTTCGCGAGCCCCCCGGGGACCCGGCCAAAAAAGGTTTGAGGGGACCAAGTCGGACCTGCGGGTCGGGGTGTGTTTTAAAGTAAGTTTTGATCCCGTTGGGGGGAGGGGGCCCTCTCGGGGTTACCCTTCGGGCCCGGGAGGGCATGGGGGGGTTTCCCCCTGTCAAAAACCTCTTAAAAACCCGCGGGCGGGCGCACACACAAGAAAAAACAAAGACAAATTTTAAAAAAACCGGGGATTCGAACCCCAAAATTTTTCCTTCCCTGAAACCCCAACTGGAAAAGGGAAGCTTTATTTTGGGCCCCGTATGCAAGAACAAAATTTTGGGAGTAAAGGCGGGGGCCCGGTTAAATTTCTTGCTAGGACAGCGCGGGTGCGGCCTTGAGAAAATTCCAAAAGGTTTTGGGTTTTTCCCGACCACCTTTCCCTTATTTTTACTCCTACCCTTTTTAAAACATTAGGTTTTCCCTCCTATCCCTTAACAAAAGGGTTTTAACCCACGCGGCGCCTTTAGCAATAGAAGTCAAACACTTTATTTTGTTTTGTGTTGTAAAGAAAATATGGCCTACAGGCTCCCGGGATTGTCACGTATTTAGACGTTTTGGAGGGACTATTTTGAAAAAAGACCCCTAATAAATTTTTTGTAAATTTTAAAGGGGAGGCATTTAAAAGGGAAATTTCCAGGTACCTTTTAGGCTTATTTTTGCCGAAACAATTTTCCGAAAAAAATATTTTTTAATTTTAGAAGGGAATTTGGGCATGACAAGATATTTTCCCCTTTACTTTGGGAAAAAATTGACAACCCCCCGAAACCCCCAAAACAACACAATGATAAACTTCCACTGTTTTCTTTTAAACCAAAAAATTTGACCCCCCCTCTTCAGTTTTATGCCAGGGAAATCTTCCCAAATAAGTTAATCCCAAATTTTATAAATAATTTTTTTTTAAAGGTTATTTTTATTTATTATTACAAAAACTTAAAAAAAAAACATTATTAATTTTTTTTTTTAAGAATAAAAAACCCAATTTTAAATTTTTGGGATTAAATTTCAAAAAAAATTTTCATTTTTTTTTTTGTAAGGGTGTTTTTAAAGATTAATTTAGCATCAGTATTTTAAGTTTAATTTAAAAAAAATTAAAAACTTGTATTTTTTTACTGACAACATATTTCTTCCATTTTTTTTAATTATGTAATTGAAGCAAAAAAGGCAAATTTTGATTGTTTTGGGAACATACGGGAAGCTTTTGGGGAAATTTTGGTTAAAACTTTTAAATATTGAATTTTTGGGATTTTATAAAAAAACCCAAAAAAAACCTTTCCCTCAAAAAATCAAGTAGGCCTATTGGGATACAAAAATATCTTTTCCCTTAAAAATTTTTTAAAAAATTGGCAAATAACTTTCTTCCATTTTTTAGGTTGTTGGGGGGAAGAAATGAAAGGCCTAAAAATTTTTGACCATCCGGTATCGGTTTTTTGTTAAAAAAATATAAATTTGGTTGGCCCAAAACATGCAACATGGGGTGTGGTTTCCCCCAAAACCAAAAGCTGAACTGGGAGCTGTGCAAATTGCTTTCTATGTACTCCCCAATTTCCCCTTTGGATTTTCATATCGAAAGGCTGCAACCCACCCCCCTGTCCACCCCCCGGGGGGTCCTTCTGAAGCCCGGGGTTTCCCACCACATATTTTTCAGTTGGAACCTTATTAAAATCATTGTGGCGGGCAATAAAAAACAGGGTAATGTTACTATATAACGGGTTTTCCCATGTTCCGTTAGAAACAGACTTTTTTGTATCAACACACGTACCAAATGGGGACATCCTTTTATTTTTTTGGGCCCTTTACAGACCCAAATGAAATGGGGGAATGGGGGGAAACTACGGGTTTACCCACTGCTCTTTTTGATGCTAAAGGGGTAGCCCCAAGGGAAAGGGGAAAACTATTATTTTTCGTTCTACTCAGAAGAGAGTTTTTTTAACCCCTTTTATGCAAAAAAGGGGATTATTTTAGGGTAAATTCAACTCTAAATTTTTTACTTTTAAATTACTAATAAAAAATTTCCAAACACACAATTGGGTTGTACGATCTTTATCACCAAAATCAATACAAAACCCTTTTTGATTTAGCACTGTCGAAACATTTGGTAGGTTATATCATAAAAATACGGATCACACTGTTTTCGGGGATGAAAAATTTTGGGATTAAATTATTTATACACTTTTGGAAAAAAAAAAGGGGGAAAAAAACCCCATTTCAAAAGACCACCCTGGGAAAACTTGGGCCGGGGATTCAAACCATAAACCCCCCCTTCTTCACAGTCAAAGTTTTTTTTGTGAGTTTGATATTTTAACCTTGGGGCCACAAAAGTGAATTATTTTTTTTGGGTTTTTATACTTTTACAATATAAAGACACAAATTTTCCCACAGACTTTTACTGGGGGGGGCCAAAAATGATCCCACTCTGTCCCAAGAAAGAAAAACATAATAAAAAAAGCTGTTTTCGGGACATTTGGATCGAAAGAGAGAACAAAAATATCATTTTTTTTATTAAAAAATATTGTGTTTTAAAAAACCATGTTTTGTGGTCCTTGCCAGGAGGGCTAATAAAAATTTTAAAAAAGGGACTTTTTTAAAATTTTCTTTTACTGTTACTGGAGTTGTAAACCTGGATGTTTTCCTGCCTCAGATTACAGGTATTTGTTAACCAAGCACTTTTGAAAACCAAATCCCCATAGTAAAAATAATAATGTTTAAGTTTTTTTTAGAAAAAAAAAATTTACTATTAAAATTTTTAAATAAACTATCCCTTAAAAAGGGCTATAAAAGGGAAAAAGTTATCTTGGGGAACATTAAACAAAAGAAAACAAAAGTTTTTAAAAAAATTTTGAATATGTTTTTTTTGTTTTGGCACTTTTTTGGAAAAAAAAATAACAGGTTTACGGGTTTTTATTTTTTAAAAATAGACCATCACAAAATGTCAAAAAAACAACAAAGTTTTCCTTTCCCTTTGGGCCCTAACTACGGACAAACCTAATGTTCTTCTTTTCAGAGCTCACTCAAATTTAAAAACCTTTCAAATTTCTTTTCAAAAAAAAAAATTATTCACTTGAAGGAAAGAAAAAAAATTTAAAAAGGTTAACAAAAATGTAAATTTTAAATAATTTTTTTGAATTTTTGGGTAAACTATTTACTATAATAGCAAATTTAAACGGGTCCCCAAAACTTTGTTGTAAAAAGGGCCCTGACCGAGACTTGAAGCACTGGTTAAAAATTCAGCACAAATTTAAACTGTTTGTAGGGGGAAAATCTGAAAAAAAAAGGGATTAAAACAAAAAAACCATACTATTTATTTTTAAAGGGGATTTTAAAATTTTAGATTTTATTAAAACCTTTAAATTAATCAATGTCGTCATTACCTTCACTGCTACTTCCAAAATTATCAAAACCCCCCCCCCCAATAAATTAACATTTTTACCATTATTTTCACAAAAAAGGGGTTTCAAGGGGTTTGTTTTCTCAACCCCTTTTTCTAAAAATTACTTTTTTTGGGGTTTAAAATGCAATAATCTTAAAATTGCTTTTAAATTAAAACCATTTAGTTTTACTTTTTAAAAATAACCTTTTTGGAAAAGGGAAATTTTAACATTCAAACTTTGAAAGGTCAACAATAAATTTTATTGAAAATTGCACTTTAAAATTTTGTAAACACTTTCCTACACCCAAAAACCTAACACTCCTAAAAAAACAGTTTGGGGAGGGAACTAAAAAAAATTTAAAAGGGAAACACCTAACTTATCGACAATGTGCTTTTTTTGCTCTTAAAGACTCCATCCACCAATACAGACTTTCCCTTCAATTAAACCCCAAAAAAGCTTTTTTAAAGATTAGCAGGTTTATAAAATCTTTAAATTTTAAATTTTTGGGTAAAAAATTTTAATTTTCGGGTTACTTTTTTTTAAACTTCACCTATTTTTTTGGGTTTTTCAAATTTTGTTTATTAAAAAGAAATATGGGCCTACCCTTCTCAGTCCAAATTTTTCTATAAAATTTTAAATAAACTTAAAAAATTCTTTTCTGTGGGCATCCCCTTTAAATAAAACCCTTTTTGTTGTAAAAACTCACATACCTACCGTTGAAAAGGATACCCCCATAAGGGTTTTGACAGAAGGGTTAACCTGTAACCTCAAGACATTAGGGGGGGCACCACTCGACCCGGGGCATGATTTTGTAAAAATTGAAGGCCCTCGTCCGGCTAAATCATTCCATTTCCCTTTTCTTTTTATTCCCCCCCCCTTCCCTTCTTATTTGAAAAATTTTCCCAATGTTTGTCAGGTAACCAATTTCTAAAATGATTCACAATATAATATAAACACATTCCAACTGGGCAATTTTGGGTGTCTTTTTTTTCAAACAAGAAAAATTACTTTTTTATAAATTTTTAAAAGGGCCCTATTTTAATAAAGTTCCCACTATACAGCTCAAATTTAAAATAAAGGGTTTCTAAAAATCTTAAACATTTTTAAATTTTTTTCTCTATAAACTTCAAGGTAATACTGTATATTTGTATGTTGTAATATTTTTCTATTTATGAGGATGACATTGTTAGTTTAGTTACTATGTTTACTTTGTGACTAGGCCTAGACCTTGTACAAAAATATTATATTGAAGGTTAACTAGCCTAAGATAGTACTGGTCTAAAGTGCTAAATCAGGCCTACTAAGACCTACCAGTAGACAAAATACATAAAGTTAGGAGTAAAGATTAGGTTAGTTCAATAATATATAAATTCCACTCGTTCTTAGAATTTCAAAACTTTTGTTTCGACTTATACTATGCAAAAATAAACGCTAGGCCTACAGAGAAAGGGAATAAAACTTATCAACGCTAGGGCCTACGCAAATTAATAGCATAGGCCTACAAATAATTTTTTGTTACGTTGACGTTTGTGTTTACCATCAATAAGAAACATCCTTTAAAGATTTTACTTTACTTGTGTTTATTTCTATAGACGATCCTGCGTATAGCCCGAATGGTAGTAAGACGCGGTGCTAAATAATAATAATATAGACGATCCAATTACTCAAACAATATACGTGATTTTATATAAAGTATTAAAGTGAAAATAATATAAGATAAAAATAAACTCACCTTTTGGAGGTTACTGGAAGATTTAAAATTCTATTAATTTGTTCCCACGCTTTCTTCTTGCTGCGATGGTCCTAACATAATTTTTTTTTTCATTTGACAGTTGGAAACTACCTATTTAATTCTAATAAATACCATTTCTCTTTCTCACTTCACCACACGCTCTTAATTATTACGATGTGTTTATCAACAAGAGACATATTTAAGCAGGCTATCAAACTTTACAAGCAAAATCGACACTTTAGAAGGCGGTGGATCTAGTTAATTTTATTTCCCCTAGAGATGTGGTACTTCTGTGTAATATTTCATCACGTGACCTTGAGTAACTCAAGCCAGACGTTCTAGCACGACACGGATTCCTTACTCAAGAGTAGCTGACTCCGCCTTTACTCCTCCTTTACTCCTACTCCAACATCGTTCTTGCATACCGGCCATTATTTAATGCCGGGATCACGATCAACTTAACGTAACTTAACGTAAAGGACCTCCTCGTGTGTTTAAATGGAAGCGATCACGATGCACTTAACTTAACGTTGACTTGCAGTTAACTTAAAGTAAGAGATGTCTTGGAGGTCTTTTACGTTACTTTACATTACTTGAAGGGTATCACGTGAATCTAGCCAGCCAATCATTATGCGAGTGACGTCAACAGGGCATTTAGTAATTCATTTGTTGGTATTATGACCAATGTTTACTCTTTAGCGTAAGTTTTAGTGATCAGACATTGAAACAAAATAATTAAACTAAAATAGGAACTAAATTTATAAAAAAAGTTTGATAATATATATTTATTATATCGATGAAAACTGTAAACATTCCACAGATCATCACTTTACAAATAGTACAAAACCACAGATCATACTCGAGAATGCATATGTTTGGTTCAGTTGTTATGTTAAGTTAAGTGAATCGTGATCACACATAAGTTAAGTTAACTTTAAGTGAACTGTTACGTTAAGTTGATCGTGATCCCGGCATTAGCCACGTGTCTATTGGTGAGGGCAATAAACTGTAAACTACTTCAAATTTTCATAGAAGAACCTTATCACACAGGTTGAAAAGTTACTAGATCTACTTTCATGTATTCATACATCAAGTCATGTGAGCTGAAGCTGTCACTTTTGATATAATTATCATACTAAAGTAATAATAACAATAACGTGCTATACTAAAATCAGTGTGGCTACAAACATATTTACAAAATCCCCCCCCCCGACTTCTCCCAGTTTTCCGGACAACATTATTTAATTTTCCCTGACTACTTTTTTCCAGTTTAATGGAGGATGATGACTTTTGTTTTATTATTATTATTGATCACATATTAAAAAAAAGTTTTTATCTACTAAACATAAACTGTTTTATCAGTTATTTAAAAAATTAAATGTTATTTTATTTAGGTATTATTAACTTTTGTTTTAGTGTTTATTTGCGAAATTAATGGGATATTTTAGAAATATTTTTAATCCCCTGACATTTCTCTGTTTTCCCTGTCTGTAACCACCATGTTAAAAATGTCACCAATGTTGACCGTAAAAAAAAATTTGTTTTTTTCTATTCATGTATTTATTCGAGGTATTTAACGATAGACTTTCTGAGCGACTGATTATATCAGCACACGAGAATCTCTACAAGCAAGCGCAAAAGGGGCCTACCTATTTTCACATACCTCACAGATAGTTTTACACGACTTTACTTCCCCTCCAGAAGAAAGGTGTGCTGCTGATTTTTATCGCCCAAGAAAACCCATCTACCCCAAGTTGGTTTTGAACCCACAATTGTTGGTCCTGGGGCAAACACTTTACCCCAAGATTATATATTCTAAAAGGTTCTTCTACCAGTATCCCACTATACCTTGTGAGATGGCGTCATAAGAGACAAACCTATGAACAGCAATCAATTAACACTCAAATTTATGCTGAGAGACGCAGTCTTAACTTGACGGATTATACCTATACTATGACGTGGCTCATAAGATAGGGCCATAGTGTAATCTGTTAAGGTAGGCTTACTTAACTTCCAAATGGAATGAAATATACAAAAATATCAAGCCCTGACACTTTCTGTTTAGTATACTGTAAGCATTTTAAATCGAGGATGTAAAGAACGCTAGAAAATGTCAGTGTCTTTGCGGGTTTTTTTATATTCCCTTGAATCCGTAGTAAAGATGGTGTTTTTATGTTTTTGCAGACTATTCCTCTCGATGTACACCCCTAGTATCATTGCCTCGTCCAGCATCGCAGCAGCCCTCCACGGTCTAGACTGGACCACCAAAGCTCCTGTTCCCTCAACCAACTGTTGGACCTCCTGCACAGGATCACGGCTATCGAGAAGGTGAGTCCTTTTGCCTCAAGAGGGTTGTGAAGAGAGTTTGTTACTATTACACTCGGTTCTGGCAGGCTTTTATAGCTAGCTTGTATCTGGCAGGCTTTTATAAAGGTGGCACAATCTAGCTTTGTATCTGGCAGGCTTTTATAAAGGTGGCACAATCTAACTTTGTGTCTGGCAGGGTTTTATAAAGGTGGCACAATCTAACTTTGTATCTGGCAGGCTTTTAAAGAGGCGGCACAATCTAGCTTTGTATCTGGCAGGCTTTTATAAAGGTGGCACAATCTAGCTTTGTATCTGGCAGCTTTTATAAAGGTGGCACAATCTAGCTTTGTATCTGCTCTTTATGGAGGCGACACAATCTAGCTTGTAAAAGCAGTACAATCGAGCTTTGTATCAGGCAACTCTTATAGGATCAGCACATGGATGTAGCAGTACTTCACTGTCGTAAACCGCCAAACTCAGCCTAAAGCATAGCTAACTTAGGTAAAGTACATTAAAACAAAAATCAAGTTTCTCTTTTAAAATTATTCCTGCCTAAATACAGTTCAATTATAATAGGAAGAAACTTATCTGACATCTAAAAAGCTACTAGACTACTTCCATTCACTTCCATTCATACATCAGGTAATGGTATATGCGGCTGTCACTTTTGATACATATAAAAAAATATTGGCTATAATCATTGTTGGCTGCCAAGAAAAAAAATCCTTAAAAAATATATTCCTTTCTACCAGAATATTACTTTAGCTAAATTGTTGTGTTGAATAGTGTGTCGACTCAAATTTAAGATTGAGATAAGCGGTAAATTTAAATGAGTTACTGAGTACTTTATAATGATACTAATAACTAGTTTAAGTAAATATATAGTACAAATAATTTAGTGTTAGTTATTAAAAACAATTTCCAACCATCTAATATAACCCACAATCGGGAAACGCACAACACCCCATGCAAAGAACCTTGTCTTATATCCTTTTAAATACTCCCCACATGTTTTAAGGAAAAGAAAAAGAAACGATAGGAAGGGGGTAAAAAAAAAGTCTCAGTGTCAGACAGAACAAGTGTAGTGAAGAAAATATCATTCACTCATTCATAAACACAGTCAGCCTAGTAGACAGACAAAAAAAAAAAGTATTACAGTGTATATACATATATCTAAAATGTTGGTGGTGAAACAGGTGTCAGGGGCACATCTGGCAGAGACGCAACACACACACACACAATATATATAAAAGATGCTTTAAAACATCTTGAACATGTATTCGGTGGTACCAACATGTAACACTGAAGTACCCAACAGTTTTCCAAACAAAGATGTGATTCGAGTAAGGCTACTTTGAGAGTAAAATGTTTTTATACTATAAAATATATATTATATTGTAAATAGAAAAGAAGGCTTAAATTTTAATTACAAATTTTTATTATTCTATAGAATTATTAATTATAATCATGATAAAATGATAATTTTTAGTCAAATAAAATTAATACCATATCATAGATAAACCTTAGACCCTCTTTTAAACATAAAAAAATGGGAGTTCATGGCGATATATTATTATTGTTATTATTATTAGCGCCGCGTCTTACTAACCCGTTCGGGTTGTACGCACTTACGCTAATGTGTAATGGTAGGGTGATTGTGAAATGAAATGGAGGATCTACAGTTTAACGTGGAGTCCGAACCATGGTGGTAGCCTGGCATTCCACACATTCACAAGATGTGATTAATACACGTCTTGTCAGAGGTGAAGGAAGGGTTTGGTAATCAGATAAATCTGTGCCGGGACAGGGATTGAACCCCGGACCCCAGCACAGAAGTCTGACACCTTACCCCTAGACCACCAGTCACCCACCATGGCGATATAATTTGTTTGTATAGTGTTTTTGTTTCAACAAACATATATACAAACAAAAATGCAGCCAAAAATGATAACTCTTTAGGATGGTAAACTAGAAAACGGAAAAGTCAGGAAATTCTCTTGGTTAAGGAATTTTATCAAATATCTGGAATTTTTACATATTCGCTAAAGAAAATACACGTTATTCGGATGCGCATACAAATCTCAATTCTTAAAGTCAACATATGATATTATATTTCCACCCTTCTAAAAACTGTTAAAAAATACAAACTTAAGACTAACTTCTCACACCTTGTGTGACGGCTGCAATCTTAGGAAAGTAGGAAGCAATTTTGGGCGGAGTTGGAGTTGGTAAAAATGTACAGACTCCAGTTTCAAAACAAAAACATATAAAAATAACTATATGGTAAATTATCATTTTAATGTTATATTCTGTATTCTTTAAGACCAATATTTGTAGTTTTGATTGTAGTCTGGAAATAGAAAAAATATAGGAGTCGAAAGCTCGACACACAGACTAGACAGCTCTTGGCTAGCAACAGTCCAACCTCACTGGTGGTCACTTATAATAATGAGCATACCTTACCTTATGTCCGCAGGACTTTCTTCAGAGCTGCCTGCAGAAGATCGAGGACATGGTGACAAGGACCATGAGCAGCAGGTCCGGTGAAGGGGAGAGGGGTGCACGTCGTCGTCGGGAAATGGGGGCGGCAGCTCGGGGACGAACTCCCGAAACAACCTGGACCATGCGCGGCCAACGAGAAAGTGATGGAGCACGGTAAAGCGGGGACGCCCACTGATGTCCGGGACGTCCACTTCTAGAACGAAAGACTGAATCTTTTAAAAATAAATATATATATATATACACATATAAATACAGGGTTGTACAATCTCCTTTGACACTCAAGTTCAACTTGTCAATACTTAGTTTCATTTCCTTATAATTCCATTACATTTAGCCTAAATTGATTTTTAAAGGTTTTTTAATTTAAAAAAAAATATATATTTCTAACATTTCTTCAAAACAAACACAAAGAAATAATTTTTTTTTGAGTGGCGACATCATAATAAATAATCCAAGAAGTGTTCAGAGGGCAGATGCTCCTCGTAGATACATATCATAAATCCTGGAATGTGGCAGGTCACTTTGGCACATTTTATAAGGCATCTTAACCCTATACACTAGACATGGTTTGGTCCGTCGTGTATTTGATTGAAACAAAGACCTAAATACCAAGTTATCTATATAAAAAAAAAATTGTTATGAAGGAGTGATTTTTTTCATATAAATTTCTTATTTTAATTAAGAGTGCTCGATTTATCTGATATAACATAAAGCAATGCAATTATTTGAGGTTCCGAACGTAAGATATTTTGTCTAAAAAGAAAATGGTAACAAAAGTTTTAAAATAAACCCTTTTTTTTTCTCTATATTTGAATGTTAATAAAATGCGAAACAGTGAAGATACATGTCAGACCAAAAGACTTTGCGATATGTATTGATGGGTAAAAATAACCATTTTCACTAGCATTACTTAATAATATTTATGTTATTTTTATGTAAACATTTTTAGATAAACTAGTTTGTATAACTATTGTCAATTAGATGTGTTTATGACAATTAAAATTATTATTTTTTAATAATTTCTTTTTACCCAATCTGAAACAATATTTTAAACAAAATTTTTTAAAAAAGTACTTTTCTTCGTTTTGGAACGTTTTTTGCCCTATGTGTAAATAGTCCCTACATCAATACCTTTTAATACAGGCATTGTTTTTTATTTGGGAAAAAGAAAATTTACTTTTTCATTTTTTTTAAAATTATTTTAAAAAATTATTTTCGATTTTTTATCATATTTCAAAATAATTAAATAAATTAAAATATTTTTTTTTTCTTTTGCGTGGCTGCATCATTTTTTTAAAAAAATTTGGGTTTCCCAAACCATTTTAAAATTCACAGGGTTTTTAAAATCCTTTGATCGCCTTTTTGAAATGTTCTTTAAAGCCCTTTTTTTGAAAGTGATGTGAATAATAATTTTTTTTTAAGGGGAAATAAAAAAAACAAAAAACTTTGTGCCTGACCTCAAATAAATATAAAAATAATTTTGGGCCTAAGTTACTGTGTTTAAAATATCCCATTCATACATTACCTTTTTAAATTTTCATTGCAGTTATTCAAAGTGACAAATGTCAGCTTTTGGGCGTAGGGAAACATTGGGGGCTGTATTAGAAAACCTTTTGAGCTGCCCATCCAAGAAAGGCAAAGGGGTTTGTGAATGTACTTAAGACCTAGCATGAAATTGAAATGGAGGTCTTTATTTTTTGGTACTCATATCAGGGTGGCCAAGATGGGGAAAACCTGGGATAGTGGGGGGGGTTTGAAAACTGGGGAAAAATCGGGGAAATTTGGGAAAACATAAAACAGGAATTATCAGGCATTTTTTACATTAAATCAAAAAAAAAAAACATAAATTTATTATATTACCCTCCTTTTCCAATATTGAAATTATTATAAACCTTGGCACATTTTGCCCCTTTGAAATTTTCTTTACCTTAACCAAGGTAATTTTCAAAAAAAGTCAAACACTGTTACCTTTTTGGGTTTTTAAAGTGTTTTAGGGGAAAAATACAAAAAACCTTTAAAAGGATAAAACTCTTCATTACACTCAGTCACATTTGTGCCTGGACCCCTCATTAACAGAAAATTAGAGCAAGACTGCCCTTTTGACAATGTATTCATCAGTAAAAGGTCACAGGTAGATTATAATATTTCCCAAAATCTGCCTTTGACGGTTCATATATACTTATTTTGTTTTTCGGGGTTTTTAATTTTATACTTATTAGTTTAAGATATAAACGGGTAAAACATTATCTTGGGAAGGGGGGGTAATTTTGACTGTAAAATATGGAAAAACAGAATTTTAAAAGTGAAAATTTCCCGTAGCCACCCCGTATAGAACCAGTTTTGTCAATCACAATTTTTTTGTGATGTTTCTTTTTTTTATTCAAAATTTAAAAAAAAAATTCTTCTAGTTTTACAAAAAAAAAAAGTTTCATCAGGTAAAAAAAATAAAAAGTAAAAAAAAGGGGCAAAAAATAAAATTTATTGATCCTTTTAGGGAAGGGGGAAAGGCAGTTAAATACGCTTCGAAATAAATGCGCACTAATAATGATACTTTTTTTATTTTTACTTTTTTTTAACAAAGTGGGATTGTAAAATTATAGTCATTGACAATCCGTATCAGTACTTTTTTTTTTGTAAATATTTTCAAATATTTAAAAAAAACCTTTATATACTTTTTTACATTTTAAAATTAATATTTTTATTATTGTATTTTTTTTTGTTAGTTCGGGTTTCCTAGATAATAGAAATGGGAAACCCAATACGAGTTTTCCCCCCCAAATTAGTCTAGTTAGTTACTTGATTTAATTTCTTTGAACACTTGCGCAAGTACAAAAATATTTTCCCTTTAAAAAAAAATTTTATCATATGAGTTTGATTTGATTTTAAACATTCGAATTGAATGAAATTTAACTAACGATATTAGAAAGCATTCTTTAGAAAAAGTTATTGTTTTTTTTTATTTTTGCTTAAAGTGTTCGGAATGTTTTTATTACCGCAAATTTGTGGGCTAAATTAAGGGGGCGGCCTATCATAGCTTTGGGAGTATGTTATTTAAAAATTATGGTGGGGGTTTTGCTAAGTTTTTTTTTTTTTATTCAAAGCAAACTCTAATCGAACTGAAAATTCTCAAGTTGAATCGAAGTTTGAATATTTTTTTTTTTTTGTTTTAGTGATTGGAAAAAATATATTGTGTTATTTAAATATAACTTTATGAACAAAAAAATTAAAATTATTATTTTTTAAAAATTTTAAGGTCAATTTCTTCAGTATTTTAATATGAATCTTAGTTTGTCTGTTAATATATAAAACAGTCAGAATGGGATAAATAATCCGTAGCATTAAGTATTTTAAATATCAATATTTTCTGATTGGCGGGGCTTTATAGTGCAAATAAGATTTTTTTCAAGCAAAGTAAAATGCTTGATATTTGTTTTGAAGCCAAGACTAAGTTTAATAAAGCTTCGTACACCCTAAATATGGTTCACACCAAATTCATCGTAGAAAAAACAGCATTTCTTTTTTAAAAATGGCACGATCACAAACAAACAACATTTTAAGATACCTAGTAGAGATTGGTAGATATTTGTAACTTCAGAACAGCATAAGTAGGTGGTACCCTTTTTAAAATAAAAAAAGACTAAAAAAATGTGAATGTCCTTTTAAATAGCCATTTTGTTGCATTTGCCAATTTTAAGTTAAAAAAAAAGTGGGCCTATTTCTAAATTTTAACAAAGACAGTATGTTGGTGGTTTTTTTTTCCCTTTTGGAGACTAATGAAATGTTATCAACATAAATGTTTTCTAAAGATCTCTCAGATATATTTTAAAATCTATGAAGAAATTGTCAATACAGTTGAAATATCTTAATAGCAGACACATTCCAAGATCATCAATTGTTACAATAATAAGTGTTCCTTATTTGTAAATTCATATTTTAAAGCAGTCAGATGATCACAGTTTAATCTATTATATCTCACCTTATTAACTGTACATTAACCACAACAAATCTAATTACTGATTGTGCAGTATTCAAGATAATTATGACTAATGAATAAATTCTGTACTGTATGTTCATGATTGCTTAAAACAGAGCAATACATATTGAAGTGCAATTTGTTATTACCTTCTGTTCTGTAGACCTATATGGTGCACACTAGTACAAACTAATCTGCTAAAACGCTGAAGTCTTTGAGAAAGGGTGGAGCTATAATCTGTCATTACTCGTTGGCTATTCTAGAAACTTTCATTCAGAGGCAGAGGTGAGACTACTCACTTTAGATCAAGACGAAGGCACATTCTGACATTACCTACAGTCAAATTTCTGGTATATGTATCGGTGTTTTCAATGTTTGTCCTTCGTTTAGATTTTTATGTGTAAATCTGATTTCTAGCCGTTTCACGTACTTTTATTGAGAAAGTACATCTCATTGGGGAAGGTGTTTCACAGTAAAAAGCCAATGTTATTTTGCCAGATAAAATTAAACTGTCCACCCCCGTCATTTAAAAAGTAAGAATTTGCTATCCAGATGGTGTCCGTTAAGGGTTTTTCACTGTACAGTATGTAGAGTTTTTAAGACTTTTTTGTGTGCTTGTTTATATTGTACCAGAAGAAATATTATTTGGGTTAGTTTGTAAAAAAAATAAGTTTGGGGTTCTAATATATTTACTTTTGCTTCAGTTTGTGAAAAGCTAGAATAGATTTCTTTTTTTAGGAATAATAAAAACATGTATTCAATTGTATTTTTATATGTTATGATCGTAATACAATTATGACAAACTCAATGAAGTGTGAATGGTGTATAATTTTAAATTATAAGTAATTCCTATGGCAATTTTGACTGGATTTCTATTTGCTTTGGAAATATATCATTATAATACCGAATCTAATTCTGTTTCTGAATTTACTTAAAACCTAACAATACAGTCTTTGACTATAATTTTTACAAATATTCTTTAGTTAAAATCACCAGTGTGTTTTGTAAGAAAATATTTATGCATTTAATAAAACTTATATAACCCTATATCCAATGCAATTAAACCATTTAACTAATAAAGAGTTTTTGTAAACCAGCTTGGTGCTTGTTCTAAATGACGTTGAAACCAATGTTAAGTTAAAAAAATAATGGATGTAACCTTAACCCTTTAGTGGGAATATTTGCATTGACATTTTGAATCTTATTGTTCTGCCAAAATTTGTCAATCATTACAAGTATCTTATTAAATAATATATTAATTTTGTGTTATAACATTGCAACATGTTATTATTTCTTAATTAACAGATGGGTACTTTTAAAACTTTTGAATCCTTAATAAGATTTCGGGTGGGATTAATAAAGTTTAAGATTTGAGGATTCAAAATATATAAATTTTACACTTACACTGTATGCGATATGAAATTAGGGGGTGTTTCAAGTTTTACGTAATGCACCTGGGGGTAGGCAGGGAGGGGATACCTTTTCTTATTTCTGTGACGAGAGCCGTATTCCAGCCAGGAAATGTCAAAAGACGGATCATGGCCCCTTTGCATCAGATTTAACAAGGAAATTTATAATTTTGTGAATAGCTATCTATAGTAATTTTTTCATAATAATACTTTTTGTATTCATTTAAATTAAATGTAGATTAAATGGCCTTTTTTAGAGTTTAATAACCTTTCCCTAATTTGAATTATAACATACAGATGTGGGGGGAGGCGGGGGGGGTTTCCCCGGTGCGTTTGCTTATTTATGTTTACAATGGGGGTCTTGAGGGGAGCCAAAAATAGCAAAAAGTAGCTATGTTATATGCTTAAAACACCCCTTATACCAAAAAAGTTAACATTTGATGATTTTTATTTTCTACAGCAGTTAAATAAATTAAAGAGACCAACAGAATTTAACACTAAAATAATCATCCTAACGAGAAAACTTACCGTGTATTCAGATAAAAACTTAAAACAGTTGAATTCAATCACATCTTTCAATTTAACTTTTTTTTTAAATAATATATATATATTAAATTCCAAAACTAAGGAAAGCAATATTTGACGTCGGCTAACCGAAAACAGTTTATAACTGGATTTTTTTCATGTTGAATGTGTTTTAAACAAATGATTATTTTTAGTTATTTTTATGCTCCTATGTGACTTTTTTGTTGTTAATGTATGGAGGGGTGTTGAAAACAAATTCCTGCCATTTATAATCAATAGACACTACATATATGTAGTCACAGACATTCTTCTAAATCTCAAGTATTGGAAAATAATAACAATATAATGCAACGATACATTCAAATGAAGATACTTATTTATACAATAACTATTGTCGAAAAAAATTATATATACCAAACTGTACCCATCTGTGGTTCAAGACACCATTACTATAATTCCATGTTATATTTCTGTGTAGATTTGTTCTATGTATATGTATATTAAGGCCTATTTGTGTATTAACAAATTATTAGTGTGTCCTAGGTAAAATAAATGTGCTTGATAGTAATGGAGACTGATTTTATAAAATATGCTGTTTGTGTTGTATCTGAAAAAACAATGGATTTATAAAAATAAATATTGGACTTGTCGAAAAATGTGTGTACATTATTTATTTCTAATTTTTATTTTTTAAATCCATTTAAACAATTATGTCTGTAGCTACTAAATAAATTAAAACTCTTGAACTAATATATGGCATTATTGTAACAGTGATAAGCTGTTCTCATTTAAAGATAAGATTCTCTCTTTAAAGAAAAAAACTATTTTCCTTTTTTTGAGGTAAATTAGTGTTCTATTTATTAGGAAGAAGGTAAAGAAATAATATTAGAAAACACATAAAAGGTAATTGAAAATTATATGGATTTGACAATGAAAAACAAAAACAGTTCACATTTACAAAGACAATGAGGTAATGGATGCCTCTTGAGAAATCAAATCATCCCTGTCCTAGGCTTCATTCGATTAGAGCTCATCGGAACCTGAATATGAAACATGATAGGATTAAGATTAAAAATGGCTTCAAAACAGTTTTGAGTTTGACCTTGGTTGTGTGTATTGATGGTGGTTTTTCACTATATGCCCATGGCAAATGCGGGTACACTTCCTATAAATATAATCTTCCTACTCCTTAAAACGTTAGTGTAATTAGCACATAAGCGTTATAACTGAATGGTGGTAAAAACGTGCTATAAAATACATTTTGTAGGTGTGGGTGGCTAATGCATATTTTTAAATTAAGGTATAGAAAATAATTTGTGGTAAGTTATTATTTTTTTAGCATCGCGTCTTACTTACCGTTTCGGGTTATACGCACTTTCGCTTAATGTGTAATGGTGGTATGATTGTGAGATGATATGGAGGCCTACGGTCTTAACGTTTGGAATCCGAACCATGGTGGCGGCTGGCATTCCACTGTTGTAAGTAAAATCTACATTTACCTTTGAGATGAGCTTGCTAAGTTTGGGATAAAATTCATCCATAACGCATAATGGTAGTAAATAGTGCCTTGCGCAATTTGCATAATTCATAAGAAAAAAATTACAAACACTTATAATGAAGCAACTAACCGTTACTTATATTGTTTTTATTAATAGAATGCCTCGTTATAAATTAGGTCTCTAACAATGTTACTTAGAATGTATATTTGAAACTTGATGAACCGAGATAGGTTGTGACTTTACCTTTGAATAAAATTTGTATTTTATTTGTTTCTGATTTTATTACTGTATTGAATTATTATGGTATAGCTATTTATAAGTAGCTGAATATAAAAAAAATTTAATATTTCTTTCTTTATTTTTGATCATCTATATACAAAATCAATATAGTCATGATTTCAAATAAAGGAAAATTCATTTGGATTACTGATAAAACTAAAATGTCATGAACACATCAAGGCAATTCCAAACATGAACACGGGCTAACTTTTCGTCTGCTGTGTGTATGAGTTTAATTAACGTGAACCCCGCCTCCGGTGGCCGTAGTTGGGTAACTCGTAGTCGTGTTGAGCTGGACTGCTGAGACGGGGGGATCGAGTTTGGATCTTGGTCGGGGTGAACTGGGGGGTTGGTTTTTCCTAAATGGTTTTCCACTCTCGCGCTCCACGCAAATGCGGGTTTCACCTTTCTAATTCAACTTTCTCAATTCCTATATCCCATTAGCGTAATTAGTACTTAAAGCGTATAACCCAAAACAGGTAGTAATACACGGTGCTAAAAATATATATATATAAATATTAATTAACTAGATAAATTCTCGAATTTACATTGGCTAATACAAGGCTGTCTTTTCTAAAGCTACGCATGACGAGTTTAATAACAAAATTTGCTCGTTTGTACTAACCACTATGCCTGGATTATAAACGCCATTCATTGAAATAATGGTTCAACTCTTGTTGCACTAAGAATATAGACCCAGCCTAAGCAATTTTTTATTGGATCGTTGCCTTATCCTTATTCAGTTATTTGCTTATGTTCTAATTACAACTAATGGGTTAAGTGAAGTTGAATTTTAGAAGTGTTGTACAGTGCATTTTGTGAAGAGAGAGTGGGAATCCATTTAGGAAAAAACAACTCCGTACTCGTGAGCCGAGATTCAATCCTCGATCCTCCCGTCTTCGGCAGTGTAGTCTTATTTCGTAGTAGCACGTTAGACTATGCGGCCATCGGGAAGTGTGTTCCTAAGCCATTATTATTGTAAGTATATTTAATCATAAAAGAAGTCATTAAAGGGTAGTTCAGGCTGCAAACCTGACGGGGGCATGGATGGGTGCGTGTCCTCTAAATTAACCTCCATTAATACACCAACAATCACTATCTAACAAACCATCCCTAGATAAAAATTAATAAAACGATATTTAACCACAAATAAAACGTCATTAAGGGCTTAAATTGTAAAACTATTGCGTATGTGTTGAAAATTATTCTTAAAATTGGCCGCTACTGCTTCAGTGGAACGAACTGGCTTCGTCAATACGTCGCCAATATTATACAGTGGCATTTTTCAGTACTTAACTTGCAGGATAAATCATTTTTGTGCTTTCCCAAAGTATATGACTTTAATGTCGAACAATGTTGCATCCTCAAGTTTAGAATATGTAAGACCTCTAGTCTCAAGGTTTAAAAATCCTTCTTTGAATGATGTGGCGCCCCGAATGGTGCTAGACCCTTACTCTGACAACCTGTGGTGAGTTCATCATTTTCAGTACAATAGGTACTGAAGGTCTAACGCGCTTACTCTCACAGTAGACTAGCCGCCGATGACGGATTGGAGTTCGAGGTTCGAATCTGGGTGGGGTGGTGAGGGTAGTTTTTTTCAAAATGGTTTTCCATTTCACCCTTCCAAGCAAATGCAGTATTAACTTCCTATAAATATAACCTTCCTAATCTCTAAAAAACACTTAGGTTTAGAATAAGTAATAGCTCAAAAATGGGTAGTAGGATGTGATGCTAAGAAATATTTTTAACAAAAAATACATTAAAGTAGGATCACAAATATTACAAACGGCATTCAAATAGAAGTGAAAATGTAACCCAAAAATTGGACCTTTGGAAAGTAGCTTTTACTCCAATAAGTTTGGTGACATTGGTCTGAGACAATGGCATTTTAACCTGGGCATACAAATTCATCTGAGGAGTACTATTTAAAAAATTAAATAATTATCTGTATTGGTTTTTATGTTTATACATATATATCTATTTAAAATATTACTTAATACATTGCTATGGGTACGAAAAATTATTTTATATGTTAGTTTATAGAATCTTTCTTGGGGTACTTACGCAACAAAAAAAGTTGGTTGTATGGATCTTAATGGGCCAATTTACTGAACTGCGATTAAGGGTAATAATATGGGGTTATATCTCTCTGAGAGGGTTTTCAAAATCGTTACCCACTTTATTACTTACACCAATTGGATACACTTATATATTCTAAAATCAAACCTTCCTAATCTCTAACAAAGCGTAATATGATATAATGTGTGTTGCTCGAAACAGTTGTTAGACGAGGTGCTAAAATAATAAACTTCGGTGTACACTTTGCGAGATGATTAATATTTGATGAAAAATTAGTAGAATGAAGAATATAGGCTTAGTGTTTACTGGTTCTTTTCAAGATAATTATGGTTAGAGTTCATTAAAATCAACTTCATATGCCAACATAACTATATTTGATTTTAAGTGCTAAATAATATTTTACATAGGACTTACTTGTACAATTTAATAGATTTAACTAACTGAAAACAAACTTTATTAAACACATTCGTACGATGTACCACAGTCACACTTTAAAAATAGTGATCGGTATTCGGGGAACTACGATAGTATCGTACTGGCTACACCACGTTTGTTGTTATGGTAATGAGGAATCCTTCTTTTTATTTGTATCAAAGTAATAAGTTCTGTTGGGATACTAGAAACCTCAGTGCAGTCTGAACGAGTGCTTTCAGCGGGCCTAAGGAGAAATTATTTCTCAAATAACGTAATCGACTGTAACCCAAAAATGTTGATATGTTGTTGTTTCCAACTTCAAACAAATCGTGTGTTTGATGCCTTTAATTTTAAAGACCTCAATATTTCTTTTTATGACATTGGTATACTCTCTCATAATAGGGCGTCCGAAGTTCAAAATATTAATGCAAAATTTGTATATATGTATTATCCGAGACTGCGGTAGTAACTTAGGATTTAATTATAGCGTGACGTATGAATATGTTAACGTTTCCACGTCTTCATACTTAAAGTTAGTGATTCTTTAGCTTTTGCTATTAATAGATACTATCGAATACTATGAATAATAATCAATTATAATGTAAAACTGTTTTCAATTTTGACTGTTAAATCGTTTACATTTTTCTATTATTATTAGCACCGCGTCTTACTACCGTTCGGGTTATACCGGACTTATATTTTCTAAATATGGTGATTGATTAGAGCTAGCTCAAGATAGAGATTAGGGTTGTGGTGAGGTGTAACTGGAAATTAATTAGGGCTATTTAATTTTTGAAAGATTAGAAAAACCATAATTAAAAACTGGTTCAAAACTATTTTTGTTTCATTATAAATAACACTGTTAGCTTATAATGTTTCCCGAAACAATTGATTTAAGAATAATTTACTTGGCTATGGCGGAGTTTTGAAAATTGATTTTTTTTGTTTCAACATTTAGATCTGAAAAGGGGGTTTTTTTATATAACCATCACAATACTCTGTCTGTTTTTATGGCCGTAGTCTTCAAATGTGTAATTTGATTTAAATCCAGAGATCTTTTTGTTAATGTTGTGGTCCATTTTTAAAGATTCAATGTTTGTTGTGCTGGCAGAGATCAAATAGATATCAGCAATATCGAATTTCATACTTTCCAAAGTTTTACTGTCAACACAGACACATTCTATTTCAACTATAAACAATGATATTAGTTATCAGTCATTAAATAACACTACAAGTTTTTTAAAGTCAAATTTAATTTACTAACCCATTGTTGACACAAGTCCAAGCGGCGGTAGTCGTCCATTTCAGTGGAAAGTTAGTTGAGCCAGTAATTACATCATTCTTCCCAAGCGCTAGCTATCGACTTAAGAACGTCTCTCAACAGATTTAATCGGAGGTTAAACTAATAGCAATGAACCATCACTCGAGAATGCGTTTACACTCAAACAATATTAAATAAACAAAAGAACTGGGGTTATATTAATACTATTGCTTAAATTAATAAACTATTTTTTTTATGTGTGATATTCTTTTACATTGATTTAAAAGTAATATGTATTTGTAGGAAAGATACATGCTCGAATGAGTTTGCATTACAAACGTTTAAGTTTGGTCACATCCATAAAGAATTGAGGCTTTTATATCTTGGAAGTGATGAAGAAGGAAATAAACTCCACGGCGTACTTTTAAAGAGAAAGAAAAACTCTCACCATGTCATATAATATTTTTTTAAATGCATTTTAGTACTTTTAGCGACGTTATTTAAAAAGTTAACGTGTGGTTTGGTTACCATTAGTGATAAAATGTTAATGTCTTCTAACTCAACCAAGTACTGTAAGTCTTGTCCTCGTCCGAAATTAATATGGACACAAACATTTACGGGGATTATCAAATCCAACTACATCTTTGGGTGTCATCAAATGACAAAATTGCGCCCTTTTATAAGTATTTACAAATAGATCACGGGAATGAACTTTTATTTATAAACTGTGGTTAAAATAGACACCTATGCATTTTCATTTGATTTTCAATAATTTCATTAATTAACTTTTGGAAACTAAAACAAACTATTTAAAAAAAGTATAGCTGACTTAGGTGAATTATATTTATACCTCATTTTTTAGTGTTGTAAATTAATTCCTCATACATTTCGGTCAAAGTGCTATGGTTTTACCTTATTGGAATTAAATTTTTTTTTTTTGACCGCTATACCGGCCTATTAAAGATGATTACGGCTTTATATGTGCTAATGCTGTTGGATTGAGCACTTACCTTATAACGATGTTGCGTTTTACGGTTGGCCGACGACGCGGAGTATTGCTTTACTGCGCACTTGCCGCGGTTACTTGATCTGATTATTTCTGATAATTAATCTTATGTAAATAAACATGACTTTAAATGTTGCCACACGATTTATTTATGTGATTACACCTTCGGCACTAAAAGATATACAATTATGTAACCCAGGTTTTGTTAAAAATTGTTTTTCTATTGATATTACTGTTCGCGTTTGGAGTATCTGTGTGCTGTGCTGAATTTATGTTACTGCTATATATTCATACGCACTAGCGGCTTATATATTTACCTACCCTTGCCTCTTGGACCCCTTGTCACCAGTGTCTAACCATACTAATCGAAAGAGTCCTGGGTGACAGATGTTGTGAAGGCTAGCTTCCTATTGGGTAGAGGGAGCTTCAGAGAGGTCACAAGATTTTGTAAATATTACGAAGTTGATCTTTGAAAGAAAAAAATAAGTTTTAATGGTGCAATTCATTGACATTATTTATGAAAAAGCGCGTGATCTCCATGGATGAAGTATTAATAGGATATTTTATATACAGTTTATTGAAGAAAAATATCTTTATCCCATGACTTTTTAATATGTGAGAGGGATTCCAAAACAGTATAATTACAAGGTAGGGAATCTAACGTATATATCTACCGTAAAAGTGGTGGAAGCTCCAGCTAGCGAAAGATTTTATTACAAAACATTGGTTAAAATGTCACTAATACTAACCAATGTGGAAATAATAAGGATTTTGTAGTAATACTAAATTTATCAATCACATATGTTAATAAACCCTTCTAATAATACTTCCCCAAGATTACTTCTGTTAAAGGGTTTTTTAAAACATGTTTCGCGTTTGTATGTACAAAAGATTTATAGTTCATGAAATACGTAAATTAAAAATATTATTTTAGAATACATTTTGGTCATTGTCCTGATGCATTATTAAATTTTATAGTTCACATTTAATTAATGTAAAAAGGTTTTTAAAGATAATCAAAAACAATTGTTTTGTTGTGAAAGTGTTGATGGCCAAACGTCTCCCCCCCCCCCCCTGATGGCAGACAAAACACACGGTCCTTTAGATCAAAGAAAGAGATATGTGGCGTTTGCTAGCTGTCAGTAGTTTGTACCAGCACTCCTACGCTGGATAGTCTATAAATATCCATCATGAGAAAATTCTTATTACCATTCGGATATTTGGTGCGGAATAATGTGTATTCATTCTTTACAGTTGTTGGGTTGAATATTATTTCAGGAGTATAAAATTCTGTCAAGCTATATAATTGTGTTTATGTAAGGGAAGCGAGAAAAGGCAGTGCTTTTGAATTTTCTGGCAGAAACAATTTTTGTCTATTCGACCAAATTTTTACATTTATACCTTTTTTTTTGTGCCAGCCATCGTCCACTCTTTGGTTCGGTGTACTCCCAATCTTGGTCTCCCTTATTTACTTGTTTAGTGAATTTCATGCGTTAAGCGAGTGAGGATTTATTTACAGTTTTTTCTGATGAAAAACTTAAAAGAATTTGTTTATCCTATTTGAACAATATTGTTTGTATTTTATTTAATTTATTTGAGGTATTTAATGTGCTCTGTCTGAACCAAATGATTATTTCAGCACATGACTTATTTAACTAACTTAAATCTATAAACTAACAACATCTATTCCTGAAGTTAATCTTTACTGTGAAAGGGGAAAACCACATTTCACCAATGATACATTTTTCGGCCATGCCATGAATCGAACGGGACCTTCGATCGATCTACATACACTCTACGCTCTGAGGTAAGTGCGGGACCTGAAATATATCGTTTTAGGCTAAAGTCAAATTTTTTAATATACCCCTTGCGTATGACATAAGACATCTTGAAATATAATGTGGTGACAAAATCCACCAACATGGTTTCGGACAGACCTATTGTAAGACCCAAAATATTTGGGTTTTATGTCATATAATGATCACATTCATAAAGCATCTCGAGGTCAGAAATTCTCACGATTTCAATACTTTCCCCTTTACAGGAGAAAGTAAAAATGATAAATCGCTTAAGTTCGTTCGAAAACGTTGACCGGTTTCCATCATAGCTTTTAAGTCTTAATCATCATCCTACAAATACTTCCATCCTTGGAAAATAAACTATTACAGAAAGATTATAAATAATACCCCCTTTTCCTCCTACATTCCCCCTTTTTTCTCATCTAACAATCTCGACACTCTTTGTGTTCCGTTCTGGACGGTTGTTAAAGGAACCAAAAGAATTCATCATAGGCCCTCGTTAACGATTCCAAGGCGTTCAACTTTTCCATCTTTCGCCTATGCCGTATCTCTTTGGAGAGACAGCGCGGCCCGACTCACCTGACCAATTGGGAGGTGTTGTTCTCAGGGGTGGACCGGAGTAACCGAGGGCCCGGGGGCGGTGGAGGGTGAAACACACGGAAACTCAAACTTATCTTCTCTCAATGGGGGAGAGTGGAACAACAAATACCCTAGGTACACCCGTCCTGGATTCGAAGCTCGATCTCTTCACTCATTTTATTACCGAAACTCTACCATGTAATAGTGACACTTATAGAGGTCTGAGACTTTTCAGATTGAAACTCACCTGTCGTGTCGGCATCATCCACTTGTCTGAGAAAACAAAACCCTTTGCTGAGGCTCCTCTAAGCAATCCGGCTGCTTCCTTGAGCGTCCAGCCACGCACATTTTACAGCGCCGTGGGCCAATACAGGGCCCGATGAACCGTGCCGCCATCGATCCCTGTTCACACTGGACAACAGAGGAAAAACCCCGCTTTGGACTTAGACTTCCATGAGTGGGAGGGTTGGCTCCTCTTTCGTATGTGCTGGGACTTAAGGGAGTTTTTGGCTATTTGAGAGTGACGCCTTAGACCGATTGTTCCGAAAATGGTGTGCCGTGCAAGCACAGTAAGAAACGCACACTATCATTTCTTCAAAAAGAACCACGAATTAAGTTGGTACGAGCGCGGCCGTGTGTCGTCCGCATTTATATAATTCGTACTAAGTGTTTGCGCGCCAATTTATTTTTACTTTGGGGCAGGACGTCTTGTCAATACCATAGCTCACTGGTAGGTGTTTGTCTATAAAGGTAGAGGTCCGTATTCGTCTCCGGCATGTCTAAAAAATATATTCATTGGTGAAATGTGGGTTTTACTCTTTAAACGGGTGATGAATTACCGGTGGGGACCGGATGTTGTGCCTGTTTAGTCTTACGTTAGATTAAGACAATATGAAGCTACGCAGGCTAGGAGCGGTAGTGGAAAATATGATGGCTCGGAATAAAACTGATCTAGGGCACATACTGCAAGCAGTGATGGATATAATAGGCAGGACATTTGATCAAAGATGTTATCTAGACAGATATATCGAGGGAGAAAGGCGGCGTGTTTGTGGGGGTTGGGAGGGTAGGGGCACTTCTCCCTAGACACTGGAGCCGAACAATGTATAAAAGTTAAAACATTTTGAAGCTACTTGTAATTGTTTTATGGAAACTACCCGCTCGGTGGCGTAGTAGGCGACCGGCTTGTCGCGTTGAGCTCGATCTGCTGAGGGGGGATGAGATCGGGTTAGAATCTCGTCGGTGTGCATGGGGGTGGTGTTCCTAATGGTTTTCCACTTTCCCTCACGCAAATGCGGTTCACTTCCTCTAATTCAACCTTCCACTTCTAAAACATTCGAGTTAATTAGTCTTCAAGCGTTATAATAACCGGAATGGGTGAGTACGACGTGGTGTAAGTATTATTATTATTTATTAGAAACTAAGGGCATAGATTTAAAATAATGTAAGTTGTCTCGCATACATGTAACGAGGACCCCAGCTGGGCGCCTGGGGCGTCAGATTGTAGGGGGGGCCTAACAGATGCACATCATTAACCTAACATAACCTAACATAACTTTGGAAATACATATGAAATCATTCCAAAACCTCTCAACTCCAGACCTAGGGGGGGGGGTAGCTGGGTGTTAGTGTGGAGTTGCTAAGCATAACACTTTTTGATTACTAACCTGAAATTTACATAGTGTTATAGTTTTTTTGGCAATAACTGAGAATATAAGTTAGTGTCACTCTTTAAAAAGGTAATTTACATCCATCATATTAAAAAAAAAAATTGCATACTCGTTTAAAGTATTTAATAGTGATCACCACCGAAATATTTTGAAATTTTTGATACTTGCCCTCTACCGCTAGAGGATATTTGTAAACTGGCATACTTTGAAAAACTGGACGCTTCCCCAACAATCTATTTTAGAATTGCTCACCAGGATATTTTTTTTATTGAATTAGATTCCATAGAATATATTTGAAGTGGTGCTCACTCAGAATGTTTTTTAAGTTTGGAATGCCCTAGAAGTGTTTTAGAATGGTCTGCTGGTCCCTCCCCCCCCCGTTATTCTGCCTAGGCTACGTTAGGTTTAGAGTTGTTTTGGGAATTATCTTCACACTATACTATTATCACCGGGTATACAAAGGGGGCGCCAAACAACAATTGCCCGGGTTACAAATTTAACTCGGTCACCCTGAGCTGCGGCTATCATTTGTGTTATTTTTGTCCAAATTTGGTTAAGTTTGTGCTAGAGGGTAAGCTTTGAATGTGGTTTTTAAGTCGTAGGTTGAATACCCCTGGAGTCTGTCTTTCGGACGGAACTATAGAACACGGAAGTGGCACCCCCTCCTTTAGTTTAGATGGTATTCGCTCGTACCTTGGACCACTGCCGCTCGAAGCTCGGGGGCCCCCAAGGATGTTTACTAAATACTATGGTTCTAGGACCAATCATTTTGATTGTATCGATTCACGGAGGGGCATAAAAAAACAACCCTTGTGACACATTGGAGGTTCTTTTGGTAAGCTCACAAAATAATAATAGAACCTTTAAAACCCTTTGATTTGAAAACCTAACCCTCTCCTAAAACATTCTCTTGTGTTTTTTGTTTTGTCTACCGACAGATTATTGAGGTGTCGAAAAAAAATAAAATATAAAGGGGTATGTTTTGTTTTATTGTGAATCGTCCCCTGGTATTCATTCATAATTCTAAAGAAAAGAATCACATACAGAAGAGAAAAAAGGGAGAAGGGGAGGGAGGATTGGGGCGGGGGGGGTGTTATTGATTAGAGGATAGGAAACAGATTCCAATCTTGGAGGGTGGTATGAAAAGGGGTGCGTTAAAACAAAATAAGAACGCAAACGTTAGGTATATCATTCAACGAGGTTTTTTTTAAACAAAAAAGTATTATATCTTTCAAGCACTTCAAAAGTAACCACACGCCGGTGGGATGTTGTTTAAGGAACAGCTCACAAGTGGTTTGAAACCGGACGGTGAAACTGGGTGGCTTTTTTTAATCTTCACCCTCCCCACCTTTCCTACTACTCGTATTCCTTTTTTAGGATATTGCGAGTGCATTTCTTAGACTAACCTTCTTGGGATTAGATTAATCCTTTTAATAAAAAATTACTTAAACGTTAGAACTATACCAACTTAAACGTTTCGGTGGTAGCGTGATTTAAGGCGTCATTTTAATCGACTGGGACAGGCTGTTTGGATGATGGGGAGATCGGAGTTAGACTACCGTCGGGTGTAAATGAGACAGGTTCTTTCTAACGGTTTTCCACCTCATTCCATGCAAATCCGGAGTACACTTTCTAAATTAAACCTTATCATCCCAAAACACATTAGGTAACTAATACAGAGGCTTTTTAGCCGGACGGGTAGTTCGACGTGGTGCTAAAAAAAAAAAGATGAAATGTATGTTATCGAATTTTTTTTCTTGAACAGATTAATTTTGTGCGTGACCCGCTTCGGTGAGCCACATGGTCTAGGCGCTACTACTCGTGGAAAACTAGACTGCGACGACGGGTGTGATTGAGGTTCGAATCTCGGTTATGTGTGTACTGAGGGTGGTTTTTATTATCCAAATGGTTTTTTTTTTTTTTTACACTTCTCCACGCAACTGCGGGTAGACTTCCTATAAAAATAACCTTCCTAATCTCTAAAATCACTAGCGTTACTTAGTACATAAAGTTATACCCCCGAACAGGGTTTCACTCGGCCGTTTACGGTTTATCTGAATGTTAATTTTGCAACAAGGAATCGAACCTGTGGATGTTTTATATGGAGGATGAGAAACGTAATGACTCAGTCACTGTCACTGTCAACTAAAAATATTAACCAAACGAGAATAAACTTACTGACCAAGTGTTGGCTCACAGATAACATGCATGGCAGTAATATTCCAGTTGATAGATTATACGTTCCCCTCTTACACTAGGCTAAACGAGGCGAAGGAAGGAAAGGTTGTTATATTTATGACCACAGGATAATCCAAAGACTACACGAGAGTTACATGTTTTTAGTTAGAAGTTCGTTCAAGGATCGTTTATAACGTTTTAAATTAAACCAATTTGGTGCCCCAGGGAAAATAATCACGGACTTCTAGGCCTGCATTAAGAGAATACTAATAAAATATCGAAAAAAAAAGATCAATTGCATTCATCAACCTGTAAAAATTATTATTATTATTATTATTATTAGCACGCGTCTTACTACCCGTTCGGGCTATACGCACTTTACGTAATATGTAATGGTAGGTCTAGTGAGATGAAAGAAGGACCTACAGGTTTTTTTAACGTGGAATCCGACCACGGTGGGAGGCCCGTCATTCCACAACTTTACCAGTTGTGATTAATACACGTCTTGTCGAGGTGACGGGAAGGGTTTGGTATCAGATAAATCTTTGCCGGGACCGGAGGATCGAACCCCGGCGCCAGCCCAGAAGTCTGACACATTACCCCTAGACCATAAATTAATTATCTTTTATAAAATACATAGTTTTACCATACTTTTTTAACACCACCTTCGGTATATGCATATATATTTTGATAATACTCTAATGGTGTAAGTACGAAGAGGAAGAAGCCATTTTAGAGGTAGTATACCCGCATTTGCGTGAAGGAAAGTGGGGGAACCATTTAGGAAAAATCATCCTTTAGTAGACCTGGACCTGGTTTCAAATCGCGATATCCCCGTCTCTCAGCAGGCCAGTTCTAAACATGGTGTGACGCGTTAGGAGCATTGTTTCTCATCAGACTTATCTTTATACTGTCAACCTTGGTCATGTTCTAATGAACCTCACCATGGAAATTCCGCAAATTTCAGGTAATTCAAGAAGAAGTTTCCTTTGTATACCGAAAATTCCCCGCCACGTTTGGTTTTTTGTCTCATTTCGCCAAATATTCTCCTTTGAGCTACCGCTCGCGAACCCTTGAAAGTCGTGCATGTACCCCTTGGGAGGGTGGTGGTAGGTAGTGTACCAGTTTAAGAACCACTGCTTTAAATTTAGAGTTTATTTTAGACCATTCGGTGCCACTGGAGTGAATTCAAATTGATTATTTATTGTTTATGTCGTATTCAAGCCTCATTGTTGAGAGGGAAATTAATTCAACATCGACCCTCTTTGGTGGTCAGGAATGGTCTAAGGCGTCACTCTCGCAATAGTTTGGTTTGCCTTGACGAAGAGATTGGTTTGAATTCCCCGTCAGTTGTGCTGGGGTGGTTTTTCTTATTTACAATCGCCAGCTACACTTACCATAAATTTTACTTTCCTCACTCGCCTCGGTGGCGTAAGTTGACTAACGTGCTAGTTCGTGTGGTTGAGGGGCCCTTTTTTTTAGTTTCGATCTGCTGAGGAGGGGAGATTTTGGAGATCAAGGTTCGAAATCTTTGTCGGGTGAATGGGGGTGGTTTTTCTAAATGGACTTCTCTCTCCCTCACCGCACAACACTGCGGGTTAACTTTCTAATTCAACCTTTCCCATTCCTAATCCATTAGCGTAATTAGTATCTTAAAGTGTATAACCCGAAAGGGGTTAGTAAGCCGTGAGGTACTTTAAATTATTATTATTTATCTTCCTCATACTACGCCGTGTTCAGCGTGGTTAGATCTAGGTTGAAGATAGGTAGTGAGACAGGTAGGAAAAGATTACAGTTGAGAGAAAATGCACATGCATTTGTGTGAATGAATTAGGGTGGGAAGCTAGTCCTCAGTAGAGAAACAAAAATATACTCTCAAGGACGTTGCCTCTTACCCGTGACGTACGTTCATGTCAAGTCGGCTTTCAATGATTATCAAATTTACATTTTATTTCATTGCGTTTCTCAAATATATATTATTGTTGAAACAAAAACGCATAAATTTCTTCAAATAATTAAAAAAAAGTTTACATTGTCACAAATCATTTTTATCTTTAGGTAGTTTTTTTTTGGCAAACGTTTTTTTTTTTTTTATAATTTAATCCCCTACAACTTAGGCTATTTGTCTTGGTCACTAAAGATGTCCTGTAGTAGTCTTCCGGGCAGGATGTAGATTAAAATGTCCGTGATAGCTAGCATTGTCTATCTAGAACCTAGAAAGAAGTTAAAAGGTAATTTTAAAAGCCAAGTAAATGTTTTCAAGGGAGCCATAGTATATTTGAGTGTTGTAACTCATCAGTGGAGAAGAAGGGATTATCAGCCACATATACAGAGCCCTCTCAGACAAACTGTTCTTTTTATTAGCTCCAATTTTGTTTTTTCGAATTATTTAAGAATTTAGGTTTTTGTTATCAACGTTATATCTTTAAACTCGCTGAAATAAAAGTAAATTCATTAAACATTGTGAATTTACATCTGACCGGCCATGACCTCACAGGTAGACAAGTCCCCTTAAGGGGGAGTGCTAGTGAGTACTCGAGCTTTAGGGCAGTATTTTTAGAGTTTTTATACACACACATCTTTTGGCCAAAATAAATCCAAATATTCTTCTATAGGGAAACATAGAGCTTTGTTTTCTGTACATGGTAATCTCAACCGTTGTGGAATATCTGTCATGAGCATGGGGGATTTGGTGACAACCTTTTTCTCTTTATTTAAAAAGTTTGTCACCAACTATTGATGCTCCTGACAGTATATTCAACACCGGTTGAGATTAGCATGTACAGAAAACAAACTCTATGTTTCCTATAGAGAAATATTTGATTTATTTTGGCCAACACATGTTTGTGCTATAAAACTGACACATTAATGCACTAACTCGCACTCACTAGCACCCCCGCCCCTTAAGCACAGGATATAACTCATCATGCAAGTGGATTTTATTTTTTTAGTGATATACCTGGCAGAAAGCAATATGCAGAGCAGTACATTCATTGGTTAGTTAGTCACACAGTGCAAAACTCTTCAGTTAATTGAGGAGAAAGAAAAATTTGTTATTACATAAAATCCCCCCACTCCATTCTTATCCTATCCCTTGAACACTTTCTGCTTTTAATTGTAAGCCATGTAATTATGTTATACTGAAATGCTCAATGTAGCAATAAATTGGTAGTTTTTTATATTAGTTTTGTTAAAAAATTTAAGAGTCAGGTCTAGTATACACTTTGTTACAAATTCTGAATCTCATATTCAACTTAGACGAAAAATGTAAGAGTCAACTTTTCTAGACTAATTCTTAAGTATGAAAATAAAAATAGTATTTTTTTTTTATGATATATTCAATTAATGGTTAATTAAGGCAACCGCTCGGTCAGTGAGAAACTATCAATCGCTGTCAGATCCACACGGTATTATTGTCTGTGTTGTTTACTGCAACTACTTAGTCACATCGGTATAAGCTTTTATACCCTTTTCTCCCTTCACCTACAACCACCTTTTGTCATGTCAATAAAGAAAGAGGGAAAGAAAAATACGAAACTTCTTATCTCAAGGTTAAAGAGGGAAAGCTCACTAACTAGTTCTCCAATATCTTTAAATTTTATGCTGTGAAACCCTATCAAACAATTACTGTATTTTTTATTATATATATATTATATATATATATATATAAAGGGTTCTCAGCGAACAACTCACAATTGAATAATAAAGACTTATAAGACAATTTAAATTATACGGCTCCAGCCTTCATAAGACAATAAACTGTAAATATAAATCAGAAAATGCGGATAATTATCATTGCCATGTAACTCTTACTCAAAAATATTAACTCTTGGTTAAGGGTCTCTTAACACTGCACCTAATGTAATATCTCAACTAAACCGTGAACAGAACCCTGGACTGGCATGAAGAGGTACGTGAGGGGAGGGAGGAAACTATCAAGTTATCTAACATGTCTGACACAAACAGATTTATATTTAATCTAGTCTCGACTCTCACTTAGTTATCAAAAGCTCCAAATAGTATCTTGTAAAACTATGGGTAAATACCAAATTGTTTTGCTCATGAGTATACAAACACACTTAACCTAGGCATTGTATTATACCAGTCCTTGAGAAGCAGGCAAGACCTGAACTTTTACATTATATAAAATAAAGCAATCTTGATACAAATCATACCTTCATTGAATAATTTATAAAAGAGAAGTATGAATTGCTAACCCTAACGTATACTAATCTACCATGACACAAGGAATCGGCGTTTTAATGCAAAGTTTTCAGATCAAGTCAAAGAATTTTAAAAATATTAACACCACTATTTATCAATCATAAAGAACATAATTCGGTTGTGGGTTCATATTATAACTACGCCAGCTATTACAAAAATCGGATGTGTTTTCAAATCCCCAATTTTGTAAATAAAAAAAATAAAAAATTTCGCTGAACATGGGATCTATTGTTAAGAACTAACCAATAAAACCCTAATCAATTAAAAAAAAATTAGCCGGCAACTAAATACCAACTTCAACGTTGTTTCAGCTCTATATTTGTTTCCAAATCAAAGCGTACAGAGTACACTTGGGTTGTGGATTGTATGCAGCATTTTCGGTAGGGAGGCATCACTCGACACATGACCACGACCGTTTGTGCATGGCGTGGGTACATCTGTAGTTAGTGGTTTCCATGAGGGGGAGGGGGGTGAAGTTATTTAATAATAATAAAGATTGAATTTTTTTTTTAACATAGACGAAAATGATCAACTTGAATCAATATAATATAAATCGGAAAGGAATGGATGGAAATTACATTCATGAGGGTCGACTCAAGAGGGTAAAAGGTCAGAGGGGGGTGGAGTTACTAATTGTTGTAGATTCAAATCTTGCAGCTTTGTCCAAGTGAGATTAGGATGGTCTGTAATCTAACGTCTTCATTTTTTTACAAAAAGGGTTTTATCCATGGCACAAAAACAAATCTACTACAATTTTTATTTTAACACCCACCAATTTGATGACTTATTTAAGTTATCTTTGCCCTGATGGTTCTTGGGGTAAGGTTCCTAATAATTACCGATGTTCATGGGTTCAAACATAGTTGAGGTAGACAATTTCTTTTTAGCGACAAAAATCCATAATACACCTCACTTCGAAGGGGGGAAATTAAACGCCGGTCTCCTGTCTTTGTGGCATGTAAAATATGCCTGGAAGTTTATGCGAAACATATCTTTTGACAAACTGGTAAACTCTTTCTTGCTCATTCCATAGAATTTCAGTGCAGAAGGAACCAGAAACCACCACTGTTTCTGTAATTTCCCTTAGTACATGGATTTCTATCAGATGGCTACAGGTTATCACTAACCAGTGGAAGGGGACTGGTGCGTGTCCAGATGTCCAACTTTTGGATAAATGGGAAGTGCATCAAACCAAATTTTGGATTGAAAAAGTATCACCATCTTTAATTACCATCTTAAAATGGTTGAATTCTGTAAGTATGTTTGTCGTGAAAAAATAATTCTTGGATCGGAGGAAAATGATATTAAAAAAAAAAAATGCAAAATTTTCAGATTCATATGATATTTTTACAAATTTTTATTTACATCAACAGTTAAAACAGAGGCATGTGGGTGAAGAAATCATTCAAATGCATCAGGTAGTCCATTATCAAAAACATTAAAACACAATATTAAAAAATATAAATGCACAAAAACAAGTCAGCAATGATCTTTTATGAATGTCATAAAACATATTTATGTCATAACTTGCATGGAACAGATATTAAAATTCTAGATTACAACTGTGTGTTGAAAAATCGAACTGATTTCATTATTCCTTATTTGATTGATTTTAACATTTTTTTTCCAAAGATGTGCCCTCAGTCCTTACCATATTTTACAAACTCCATTAACCTAAACAGTTTTATCATTAACTTAAATATTAATGATTTGTACCAAAAACCACTTGGTTTATTCTTAACCACACCTTGTGGTATTGCAGTAAGTCCAGCTTTTGTACACACAATAAGCAAACTTTGAGAAATAATTATATACAATTATCTTATTTTAATAGTTCATTAAGGCCATCCTATTTTAGCCAAATAATTATTTACTCAGTAGGTTAGATAGGGTATATTTTGTGTGTCGGAAAGGGAAGGTTTTTTTTAAATCACCTCTTTACATACCCGTTCAGTTTATATGCACTTATGATCATTTATCTAATGAGGGAAGGATGAGGAAGGAAGATGTTATGATGGCATCTACCTGCATTTGTGTGGATTGAGGAGTGGAACGACTATTTAGAAAAAAAAAAAAAACACCCTTGTATACTGACCGGGCTTCGAGCCCCGATCTCGTCCGTCGTCAGAAGGACCAGTATATCATGAGAGTGTCACTTTTTAGGACCATATTAAGAGGTTGATCATTACTTTTTTATTGAATTTAGTTCTTTAAGAAAACACCTTTTCACTTTTTTTGAGGGGTTGAGGTGTCTTCACATAAAAAACAAGTATCCTCAAAAAAGTGACAAAAAAAAGTTATCCAAAAGATATGTGGTTAATATAATCAGTAATCACATATTGCTTATCATTTGTAGTTTACATTTTCAAAAGTCATGTTGTACTTTCTCCGATCCTCTCAGCATTTTGATATAATGATAGGTCAAGGAATTGATAAGCAAAGATAAAATTGTATTCACGAATCGGTGTCATGACCTTCTGGGTCCAGCGGGCAGCGTGTAAAGTGTGACTAAGTATTTTCAAACTAGAATTTTGTTCATAATTTAACTTTTTAAACAAATCAAATGTTATACATTTACTATCATATCATGTGCGATTATAAAATTACTTTATTTATAATTACTGTATTCCCAAGCTGTCTGCAATCTTTTAAAGATCTTGGGAAAATAGTGGATGTGATGACAACACTAGTGTGGACAATAATCTAACTAATGGGTGCTAACAGTAGTATTCTTTACCAATCCTGTACTACTCTGTGTTTGTGTCTTTATGTCAGTGTGTGGACTTAGTCCGGCCTGTTGTGATCTACTGCCATTAGAATAAGAGGACAGCAGCAGGACGATTGTTATCAACAGCGCAAGGGCAAAGGATTAGTATTCTGGCTATTTATAGTCATGAATTATGTCTTCAATTGTAGCGCAAGATTCGTCACAGCTGGTGTTTTATTTCTGTTTTAAATCTTTATTCTCGCCTTGTATGACATAAGTATGTTGCCGTGATACGACAAATCTAAGGCCCTAAGCGTAAGGGGGTTTATACAAAGGGTTAATAGGAGTCCACATTTCTCTGATCTAGCACTTTGTCAGGCCCCAAAGGGTGTTCAAACTAGTGAGTTTCAACTCCACCTCTTCGGTTTGACACATATTTTACTCCAATTACGCTAATTGTTAAGAATGGGGAAGTTGAATTAGTGGAAGTGTACCATATTTGCGTGGAAGGAAAGTATCTAAGAAAAACACCCAATATCCAGTCATTGGCAGTCCAACCTTATTGCAAGAAAGGCGCTTTAGACCATTCACACAAAGGTGTGAGAATATCGCAAAAAAAAAAATTTCAGTCAATAAAACAAAAATACATTATTTTTTATGCTGAAAAAAGTGTGGTGTGGGGTGTTTAGCTACACCCCTGAATCTTATGTTGTTTTTTTTAGTTGGTTGGCAGTCATTTTGTCAATTGCTTCCAAGATATTTTGATAAAAATAAAAAAATACACAAATATCTGTTTTTTAAGATTAAAAAAAAAATTCAAACAAGGGGACAAAATTACTATCACTATTAAATGCTTATTAATTACGCTCAGTATGATTTAACTCAGCAAGAGAATGAGATTAAATCATTGAGTTTCAAATTAATATATGGATCTTATTTTTTACGATTACATTTGGAATAAAATGTTTCACTGTTATGGGTTTTCACAAAATAAGATGAATATAATACAAATATGTTCATACGTTCTGATATTTTATAAAAAAAAAAAAATAAAAAATAGTTCTAACATTGCAGTTGCTTTTAGGCATTTAAGTAAATGTAAGGAACTATGTCAACAATGGTATCATTTAATTAACTGTGCAACAATGAAATACTAAAGTGATACTCGGCGGTCACCGGCAAGTCATTTGTTTGAATGATTTTGGTTATGGGCAGATGAGTAGGCTAAGTTAGCTTTGTGCTAGTCCACATTTTCATGACAATCTTATAAACCCCCCCCTTCTCACATCAAATTTGTTATAGTCACAGTTCACTTAGAGAAAACTAAAATACAATTGATTAAAAGCGTTGGATGTTTTTAAAGTAAATTGTTTATTTTTATTTTTTTTAGCACGCGTCTTCAACCGTTCGGGTTATAGCACTTACGTAAGTGTAATGGTTAGGGAGATTGTGAGATGAAATGGTTAGGAACCTACAGTTTAACGTGGGTGGATCCGGAACCCACGGTGGAGGCCTGGCATTCCCCACATTCCCAAGATGTCTTGTCAGAGGTGAAGGAAGGGTTTGGTAACCCGATAAATCTGTGCCGGGGACCGAGGATTGAACCCCGGCCTGCCAGCACAGAAGTCTGACACCTTCCCCTAGACCACCCGGTCACCTAATAAGTAAATTAAAAGTTGTCGCTGATTTCTTTTAAATCATATTTAGGTAACTGTGTTTTAGTGAAGGCAATGTTAACGAATGAAAAAATTTTTTTGTTAAGCACCATAACTTACTACTCATTTAGGTTATTGATTATGTTACTAGTTACGTCGACTGTTTTAGGGATTAGGGGAAATAGTTTATATTTAGAGGAAATGTACCCACAATGCGTTGAGGGGAAAGTGAAAAACATTTTATATATTTATATATATATATATATATATATATATATATTATTTATTATATATAATATATATATATAAATCTCAGCACACCCACCTGAGATTCCACACCTCTATATTCCTGTTTTTCTAGTATACTGCGAGAGTAGCGCGTTAGACACGCGGCATGTGAAGCGGGTAGTGTTAGTTTTACTTCGCATCGCAAATATCAAGTTTAGTATACAATTATAAATATAATTAAATGTTAACATTTTTTTTATAATCCATTCATTATGACAATTAATATTCAGTTAAGTGTTAAATTAATGTTCTGTGTTCTGGTTGTTGAGCTTGTTGCTTATAATTTGTCGGGAGTGAACCACCAATAAGCCTTTTTAGTGCTATAAACAAATTCCGGTCAAAAGTTTAATTTATTTCCAAATTCAAATCCTCAATATGCTTAAGGACTCATGTCAGCAAAAAAAAAGATTCAAGTCAGAAGAATAAAAGACTTCAAGTGGTTCCAAGACGACAACAAAAAAACATGAATTACATTGAATGTGATAAGTGAAATGTCGAGTAGTTGGCAACGGATGAAACACGCAGACTAAACGTCAAGCTTAATTCCAGTTAGTATGCTGGTCGATGAAGAGGTTGAGGTTATAATCCTGGTTAGATGAACTAAGGGATGTTTTTACTAGATGACTTTTAACTCTCACTCCATGCAACTAGGCAGTTCATTTCCTTAAGGGTTTACCTTCCTTTCTGACTCAAGGTGTAATTAATTGCTTGAATCCCAGAGGAGTTAGACTTCTGAGCAAAGGGGGAAAAAATAAAAGTGTAAAATGCGAGAGACCATCCTAAAATGATGTGACCCTAACACACTCTTGATATTTTTTTCTATGGTACCAGCCTCGGCATGATAAGCGAATTATTAATGATGACATTTTTTCAGTAACATTTTAAGAGATTCGTTTTGAATATCGGTTGAAAATTACACATGGAAACACAGGAAGTGAACCTCGGACCTTTAGCTTAGCTGGCTGGGTTATATATTTTTTTTTCCATGGATATTCGATTAAATACTAGTAAAACAACAGCTATCAAATTGTTATTTCAGTGTACCTTAAGTTAGCTTGACCCATGTTTCATTATTATCAAACATATGTAAAAAAAAAATACAAAGATATGGCGTGACTGGTGGTCTAGGGGTAAGCGTGTATACTTGTGTGCTGGGGGATCCTGGGGTTCAATCTCGGTCCCGGTACAGATTTATCTGATTACCAAACCCTGCCTTCACCTCCGACAGGACGTGTATAAACACAACTTGTGAATTGTGGTATGCCAGCTCCACGTGGTTCAGTCTCCCACTTTAAACTGTAGGTCCTCATTTCATCTCACAATCACCCTCAATCAAACATTAGCGTAAAGCGTATAACTCGAAAGGTGTAAGACGCAGTAATAATTATAATTATCATAATAACAATATCTGATTAAAGGTGTTTTTCTGGTAAAAAAAAAAGATCTTAACCTTGTACATTTAATTTGTTTACTTAAATATGATAACAATTTATTCGTTGAAACAGTTTTTTTTATTTTATTGAAAGTTTTCACATTTTAGTAATAATCTAAGGTAGCAATGTTTTAAAAATTTACTAGAAGCCCTTTTGGGAAAGGAAGGAAAAAATTAAATTTAAAAAAGGATTTAAACTATTCGTAATGATAAAAAAAATATAAATGCACAAAGATATTTGAGGTGGTTTTTCCCACTGTGGGAAAAAAATACACGGCCCTATTTGCATAAACGAATGAAAATAAACCTTGGATGGAAACCCAATATAAGACAATGGTCGAACGACCTTCTTTCACAATAAAATTTGGTTGATCATATAGGGTTACTCGAGGAGTGCTGGTTTTAAAAAAAAAAAAACAAAGAATAAATTTAGAGTTCACTAAATTCTAGGTTTTGTAAAAACTGGAGTTTATTTTTTATTTTTATAAAAAAAGTTGGATTTGTTTTAAAATTTGGGTTAATTTTTTTTTAAGAAAAAAACTTTTATTCCCTTTTAACCCCCTAAAAACCCTTTTTTGAGACATTGGCTTTCCATTAAAAAACAAAAGGGGGGGTTCAGGCGTAAAAACCCTTTAAAAAATAAATTGGTTGAAATCACAAAAAATATAAATGTATGCAAATTTTGAGTGTGTGGGCTGCCTCCCCCCCTACCCCCCAAAACAAGATAAAAAAATTAAATATCGAAATTACAGATCCTTACAAAGCACAAAAAAAGTAACGTTTTATGCTTACCGAAAAAATGTGAGTTAAATATTTGTAAAAAAAATCAACCCTCCTCTCTTTAGTTTCAATGTGATTTTTAGTTTTGAGACAGTTTTGAGAGTTACAAAAGGGTTTCTAAAACTATTTTCCCTTTTCGTCAAGTCATATGATCTAAAAAATGCCACGTTCCATTCCCCGTTCAAGTTTTCTGTGAAGCAATGGGTCTGGTGTGAGGTTACTTAACCCCTGAGGACAAATGAGGAGTTTAGGAAAAATGAGATTAACGGGCCCCAGGGTTTTTGTTTCTGGGTAAAAATGACCCCCTCTGTCCCCCGAAAGTTATGTTATCTTTTCCAAATACAGCAAACGCTTGGTCCGTATAAATAAAAGAAGTGTTTTTTTAAAAATTTATTCAATAGTTAGATTGTTTTTGCCAAGAAAAATTTTATTTTGAATACTTCAACTTAAAATATTAAAAAAAGTCACATTTTCTACTGGATTTTGCAAAATTTGTTTGACAAAAATAAAAAATTATTTATCTAGGTTTTTGTGTTTCCCAAACTTTTGACCGGGGTTATGGTGTAACCCAAAGTACCCTATCCAATATTTCTTTAAAAAAAAAATTTTAAAAAAATCCTGCTATCTTGTAAAATTTTAAGCTGTCACTTGAAATTTTAATCAAGACATAGCGGTAAGCTAAGCAAAAAGGGGAATTTAAAAAGGCTAATAAAACGGGCAAAAAACCGTTTTTAAATTTTTTTTTCAACCCCAAACATACGCAAAAAAAATTTATGATAAATAAAACTTAGCGAGACAGAGTACTCTTGGGAGGGGGGGGAAAGGGGGGGGGGGGGGGAAAAAAGAAGAGGAGAGGTGCATTTTACAGTTTTTGGGGGCAATGATCTTTAAAAGAATAAAATAAAAGTAAAAGAAAAATTTTTAAAACCCCCTTTCCCCTTGTCCCCCAATCCAA
>JBCFYV010001379.1:0-51060 GCA_039000515.1 Timema cristinae | reverse complement strand
AAAGTTTTATTGTTGATATTTACCACCGATTTTCCCCTTCCGAGGGTAGTGGTGGATGGGGGGGGGGGGGAAGGGGGGGGGGGCTGGGGGGACTGGGATACCAGGATTTTTCCCAGTTCGCCGGTTCAATTTGGATTGTCGCAACTACTTTAGAAATACCTACACATTTAATTCTAATTATTGTTTTTATACCATTTTAATAAAAATTTTCCCACTGAGTAAGACTGAGGGAGTCCAGAATATTTTAGTATACTCCAGTAACGGAGGGAGGATCATTTTATTAACTTAAGTATATTTTAAAACATAAACTACTAGCTATTATCTTATCTTATAATTTAAAAACTTATTTTCCAATTACAGTAGAAAATGGAACTAATATTTTAAGTGGATGAATATCGATGCATCATGGATAATGTAGCTGAAATTGTCTTATGTTTTAAGTTTGATAATGAAAATATGACTACCCAACTTTAGCTCACCACTTGAACTTACCCTGAAAAATTGTTTCAATGGCAGTGAAGTTGCCCTCCCACATTTTTAGAAATTCAATTTTTTATGATTGCAATCGTTTGTTCTTCATTATTATTCCAAATTGTAAAGCAGACAATTTTATTTGTTCCGTTTTGACAGGGCCACGAATGATATGTTTACATTGGGGAGCCAGCTTCACGTTAGCCCTAGCCCCCCCCCCCCCCAAACACACACACACTTGTAAAAATTAATTTTTTTATGATTGCAATCATTTGTTCGCAACCATAAAAATGTCAATTTTCAAAAATGAGGAAGCGGGGCTACCCTGAAGTTGGCCTGAAATCATTAAAACTAAAATTTTTAAAAGTAGGGGGCCAACTTCACGAACGTTTTTTTTCAGTCGTATTTAAGAATGAATGTTAGTGGCTGTAAATGTTGTATGTCCTGGGACACTCAGAACCAGCCGTTCCACCCCTGACTCATCCTCGTGCGTGTGACAAACGAATTGGTCTTGATCAACATTTACCCGACTCCCTCTTCTAGAATGACAAGAGGAGTGACGATGGAATTCAAGGTCAAACAACGGAGGACGGAAATTAAGAGATAAAGAACAAAAAAAACACTTCTAGACAGTTTGCCCGATTGAGAAAATAAACTGGAGTGAGATGAAAAAGGGATTCATGATTTTAAACCGCGAGCGGCAAAAGGGAAAAAATCTAAGGAGTTGGGGTTTAGGTAGAACACGTGTAGAGTATTATTAAAATTCAATAGTCGGAAAAGTCATAAGTTATATGCAGTAATTTTTTTTTTTTAATTAAAGGTTGTAAAAGAACCCCAGCAAAAGGCGGAAAGACGCACACCGCATACCACTGGTGATTACTTAGCAAAAATACAAATTTTATTAGAACGTTCAAAACTTTAATCAGCGGTAGCGTGTTTTTTCTACTGATATAAAGGTTCCGGGCCGATTCCCGACATAGATGAAAAATGTATAAATTTGGTGAATGTTGTGTCTGTTCTATATTTAAGTTAGATTATAATTTGTATGCTTATATAATTAGTCATTTCAGAGATTGCTCGTTAAATAACTTGAATAAATTAACACGATTAAAACGTTTTCATTTTCATTTTTATGAAGGTTTATTTTACAAATATTTTACAAACATTCAGCTCTTGATACGCCTGTAAAATATCCTAAAGGGGGATTCTAACCCTTTACTTTTGACTTTACCCTCAATGAGCTAACTATTGAGCTATCCATGCTATTACCAAGGGCACCCGAATGTACAAAACCGTAAAATCCTTTATGTGGAGACTCTTTTCACGCCCCCGATGAGATGAGGTGATGGTGATGAGGCCAATTAAGATCTTAACCTAACTTGAGCCTAATTCTTTTAGCACCATGCCTTTTATTTACCCCGTTGGGGTTATACGCTTATGTACTAATTACTCTAGTAATTTTGGGGATGAGCAGGACTATAGTTGTAAAAAGTGTACCCACATTTGCGTGGACGATGAGTGGAAAAAGATTTAGTAAAAGCTACCCCCAGTACACCCGACCTAGATTTGAATCTCGTTTCTCCCCTAATCGGCTGTCTAATTTGCTGCAAGCGTAGTGCGTTAGACCACACGTCCACCAAAGAAGGTGGTGATGAAGTTAAATCTAAGAGGTTTATCAAAAGCAAACAACAATAATTCCCTAAGGATTGCTGTATAGTTTCTCTTTCCAAAGACTAATTAAACGGAATTAAAATGTTATACAATTTGTAGGGTTTTTTTAAAACGTTATTTTGGCAACAAGAGTTTTCAGCTTTCAAACAACGACCTTTCTACGAAAAACAGACTGTACTTGCGAATACAAGCCAAAAGAAAGTCTAAATAAACATTTGTATATCTAGGAAACCTATTAAATGTTGAAAAAGACTAGCAGTTTATTGGTGAATCACAACGTTTAGATAATGAAAGTCAAATACCTTAAAACAACAAATAAGTGATATTTTTTATGGAACCAGGTAGGAAGCCATATGTATCCCTTTCACCTCCAAAATTTGTCCCATCTTTAAACCCCGTGTGGGAGCATAGCTATGCTGAGCTTACGGCGGCCCATAATGTAAAAAAGCGCCGTGGGTTTTGTAATCGAACTGAACTATAAATTAATCCAGGTAGCTATGTGCGCATGTCAGCTACCTTATAATAACCCTACCTTAATACAATCACTCACTCCGCCTGATGGATGTGTGAAGATAAAAAATAACAAAAAAGAAAATAGTCGTCAGCTTCTGAAGCATGGACAATGGAATGGGAAGTGAAGACGAATTGGTCTCACAGCAGGGCGCTACTGGCGGGGAAATGAGAACTAATAAAGCGATTAGATACACTGTGTTGAGGAAAGGAGGCAAGGAGTGAGGCGTAGGAGAGGGAAGGGTCGATGATGGGCCTTGCTTTCGCCATTTTGGGGTTCCGTAAGAAGGTCACTTTTTTTGTACTTGCTGCCATAACACTCGCAATGTTTTGGGTATCCATTTATTAATGCAAAGTGATGTTACATACTCTTTCAAATACAAGGTCATACACGATGTTATTTGAAAACAGCAAACATGACCTAACACCCGGTAGTTAGGTATGTCAAAAAAGGCTTTAATCTAGTTTTAATCTGGTTTGTGGGTGATAATGAAGCTGTATCTGTAATTACGGCGAGTGGTTTTCCCCCCCAAATGGTCTACAGCTTTTCCTCCACCAAATTATTTATGCCTTCTTAAAACCCAGATCATGAGTTTAAATGTAAGTAGTCTATGCGGTGAACCAGCCCACTACGTCACAGCTGTGTTTTTTTACCGTTATTCCGCCCCTGCTCCCTCCCGCCCCTTTTCAGTCTAGTGCGGTGAAACCAGCCCACTACGTCAGAGCTGTGTTTTTTTTACCGTTATTCCGCCCCCCTCCCGCCCCTTTTCCTCCTGCCCTCCCCAAAAACCCGGGAAAAATTTTTGGTTCTTGTGATTGTTAATTGTTGGGGATAGAGGTGTTGTGTTTTTATTCTGGCTACCCCGGCATTTTGGGTGTTAATTAATTGGTGGGAAAGGGGCTTGGGGTTATTATTGGTAGGATGAGGTTTTTTATTCATCAATTAGGGCGCTGTATTTATTTGTGAAGCATAGACCCACCCGGGGGCTCGCGCTCCACGTCTTTCCCTCCGATTGGTAGGTAGAGGTGTTTTTTTCATAATTAGGGGCTGTGTTTATTTCTGAAGATAAGACTCCGCTCCACGTCTTTCTCCTCCGGATCCCCGATTTAAATGAACAGGGGGCTCGCTGGCTTCTGTAACTCCTTTCACTTTTCCTCCCCCCCCCCTCCCTCAAGCCGGGGTTGTTCATCCGGGTTTTCCCCCCCCCCGGGGTATTCCTCCCCCTTTTCGCCCCCTGACCCCAGCCTGGGGGGAAAGACAAGTGACATCGAAAAAGGGGTTTTTCCCAATAGTAATCTGAAACCCTGGCCCCGGGGTGGCGGGCAACAATTTGGGGACAAAAATAGTTAGGACCTCAGCAACCTGGGTTTTTCCTATGACTTTCATTGGGTTATTCGAAACTTAGCTCTCTAGTTATGAAAAACAGGGGCCTGGAATCCCAGTTGGGGCCACACCCCGTCACAAGTCTACTAAAATTTTTGTTTGGTTCGTCTGTCGAAATGCAGGGAAATGTTCCTCCCCCCGAAAGCCTCGGACCGGACAACCTGGGTATTTTCCTTGCCGTAATCATTGCGTGTTATGTGCAGCTCTAATTATGCAAATCGGGGGCCCTGGGAAATTCCGCAGTTAGGGGCCGCTCCCCCCGGGCCCCAAATGTATACTAAAATTGTTTGTTTGGTATCGTTTTTCTAAATGCAGGGTGTGTGTAACAGTCACGGACCGAAGGGTAAGTTAGAAGGGTTCCGCTTTATGTGGTGTGGGGGAGTGTAAAAACCCACCCCCCTGAGCGAGATATGAATCCACTGCCTCCAACGGCCAAACGTTTTCCCCGACCCTCCAAAATACTTTTTAAAAACAAATAAATTAATGTTTCCGTACTTTTAAAAAAAATGCAAAAGTAATGACCGTAAATATATACGGGGCTGAATACATGGCGACAGTTTGGTGGGTGTAAAGACAAAAATGAGGCCCCGGGGGGGTTGGGGGGGCAGCAAGTCGGCAAGATAATCGGACCCTCGAAAACCTTGGGGTTTTCCCAAAGTAATCATCGGTGTTTTTTCCAACCCTGCGCCAGTAGTGGGCAAAACAGACGAGTTAGAAAAGCTTTAAATTCGGGGTCATCGAAACGGGCCCCAAAGTTGGGGGCACCCCAAAATAATCGTGTGTGTAAAACGGGGGAGGGTGGGGGTGGCTAAAAAAGGGGGGTCCCCGCGGGGTGTCTATTTAAAAAAGTTTGTAGAGGGGGCCCCAATATGGACAATTTACAGCAGTGGTAAATATTCGACGGGGGTGCAGACCGTAAAATTGTGTGATCTAGCCGTGGGTTCAAAAGTTCTCGGTTTAAATTAAAAGCCGTCAATAAAAGTTGGGGAGACGTTAAAGTATCTAACGGCGAGTTTTGGTATTTTTTACCCTCCCGGGTTTTGGGTATTTACAGATGAAGAGTGTGTGAGTTAAATAAAAAAAAACGGGTTATTTACTGCGCCGGAGTAAAACCCGGTTCCCTACATTTGTGAACTTTAAACGCGTTTAAAAACGGCAGTTAACAAAAAGGGGCAGCGGAGCACTCTACAGGACGTTTACTCTCAGGTACGTCACCTGCTTCGACCCGGCATATTAAATTTTAAATTTTTTGGGGCCATACTGGAGGGGGGGGCCCTAATGGGGGAAGAATGTTCCGTGTCGCGGTGTGGTAGACAGGTAATTTACAAAGTAGAGGAGCGAGGTACATAGGTTTTGTGACTCTACCTTCACACGATACGCGCGACGGAAGTACTACCCTATAAAGAAACTGGAAAGAAATTTGTGTGTGTAACGGCCCCGTTTACAATTTCCGAAGGGGGGACGGGGTAGCTGTGTTACCCCGACCTCCCCCTCCCCCTTCCGAGCCCCACACCCCCGTCACCGTACTTCATGCCACCGCCCCCCCTAAAGGAGCACCCGTCCAGCCCAAGGTCCGCCGTCCCCAGCCCCAGAGTACCCCCCCAGTCGTTACTACCGAGTCACAGGGACCCTCGAAAGGTCGCTGTCTACCGCAGTAGAGTCACCGGGTTTGCCCACCGTCCGAGGCGTCTCCCTCCCCGGCGTCAGATTCACGGGTTTCCCAGTCAGAGGGTCTGTTTACAAGCCAGCAGAGTCCCCCTCTGCCCACCACCCCCCCGGGGGGTAAAGCTGAAAAACCCTGAAAATTCTCGAGGTTTTAACTTTTTATAAAATTATTAAAGTTAAAATTATAGGTGAAACGCACGCCGAAAAACAACTGGGTCGGGCAGTTTCGGTAAACGTTTCCTTCCAAAGTCAATTATTATTTGGTTGAAAGCCCCTTTAAATCTAAAGCCCGTGTATGTTTTAATCTCGGGGGACAAGTGGGGTTTAAAAGTGAATTAATAAACTAACGTATTCTGCGGTTTTATAGGAGTAGGGTAAAATTTTGAAAAAAAAAACAGTTAAGAGCGAGTGTTTATTTCTTTTGCTGCATCTCCAATTGACTTTATGCCTTTTAAAGCTGCTTTGTATGGATCCTACGAAAACTATCCAATCTTTTGGGCACAAAATTCATGCATCAAACTGTTGCTCACCAAAATTCCCTGTTGGAGGGAAAATTTTTTATGGGGGGCGTTAGCATGATCGAAAAAGGGGAAATACAATCGTGTCAATGTTTTTAACAACTTGAAAAAACAAAAAGTTATAACGTTTTTGCTATCGGAAGAGCCCAAACCTAATGTTATTGTGCTTGGCTTTTTGGGGAAATTTAAGATTCCCAGGTAAAATGTGGAAAAATTATCAATTTCACCTAGCGTCTCTAAAATGTCTTGAACTATTTTGGGGGTGGCCCCTACTCATTTTAGATGGTAGTGCTTTTATTGTATTGGTAAACACCTAAAAAATATTGCTGTTGTTGGAATGTTTTAAATTTAAACCCAATTGTTGTTGGCGATAAAATTTACTCCTACCTTTTTCTAACTGGAGAGTTTTTTTAATGTATGGTCAAAAGAAAAAAAATATTGCTGTTGTTGTGAGTTTTAATTATCAATTTTTTATTGGAAAAAAAAAAATTGATCCTATCATTTTCTGGGGTAGATGTTTTGGGGTTTAAAAAGACCTAAAAAATATTTGCTGCTTTTTGTTGTTGTTTTAAATTAAAAAATTGCTGTTTTGTAATAAAAAAACTAGCAAAAAAAATGTCGTTATTTTTTTTAAATCCTGGGCCCGGACAATAAAAGACTGAAGGAGACGCCAACTTGTTGTGACTTAGTTTGCATCCGGGGTTGAATTGCTTACTAATCAAATTATATTTACGAGTATATCTTACCCCTTAATGTGAAAAAACCGTATCGCCTAGATTTTTTTTAAGCCAAAGTTTCCGGGGTTCGATTCCCGCGTGGGTGTAATTTTTTTTAAAAAATGTTTTTATTTTTATTAAAATTTTTAAAGAAAAAAATGCTACATATAAAGGGCAGCAGTTTTTCTTCCGGTGTTAGGAAACGGGCCCAACTGCCCCAAATTGCCCCAGAAAGAAGGGAAAATTCTCTCTCTCTGTGAAGGGGACAGAAATTGGGGTTTTTCCCCCCAGAGGCAAGTGTCCGGCTTCGATTCCCGTATGATGAAAATGTTTTTTCAAGGGGGAAGGGAAATAGTACCCCAATTAAAGCAAAAAGAGGGTTTTTACACAGTCAGGGGTTCAAAAACCCCTTATTAGCCATAGTCTTTTTTTTTTTTGGGGGGAAAGGGGGATTCCGTAAGGTTTTTCCTTTCATTTCCCGTAAAAATTTGGGGGTTAACTTTTTTTCTTTAAAAAAAAGTTTTTATTTGTCCCAAAACCTTTTTAAATAGGGATATTTTGGCGGGAAACTCCTGAGACATTTTTTATAAGTTTTTGATCAAAGCCAAAATAATTTTTGTTGTTGTTGTTTTAAATTAAAAATTTGTGTTTGTAAAAAAAAAAAACTAGAAATAAATTTTATTTTTTTTTTAACCCCCCTCGGTGGAAAATAAAAGATAAAGGAACCCCAACATTGTTGTGATTGTTTGCTCCCGGGGTTGTTTGTTTTTTAAAATCCTAATATTTTTTACGGTAATCCCCCCCCCTTTAAAAAGAAAAAACCCCCCAGTATGTCTAAGATACATTGTAAAAAATTTTGGGGGGGTTTTTTTTCCCCGGGAAAAAATTTTTTTTTTTGAATATGAATGTTTTTAAAAGGGGGGAAAGAAGAAAATGCTAAAAATAAAAGGAGGAAGCAGTTTTCCCCTTTGGGTTTTTTGGAAACTGCCCACTGCCCCAAGTGCCCAAAAAAATGAAAAATTTTCTCTCTCTCTTTTTTTAAAAAGGGGAGAATTTTTTTGGTTTTTAATCTATGTCGCGGGGTCAATGGTAAAAGGTCGGAAAAAATCCCCACGGGGCGTTAGCATGTCTGTCTGCCCCCCACCAGAGCAAGGCCCGGGTTTCCCTTTCCCCTGTATGGCTAAAAATTTTTGGGGTTCAAAGGGAAGGGGAACTAACCCCAATTGAAAAAAAAAGGGGGGTTTTCTTAAAACGGGGGGGGGGTTTTCAAAACCCCTTTATTTGGGCCATTGTCTTTTTTTTTTTTTCTGGGGGCGGTTTCCCTTAAGGTTTTTCCCCTGTTCACTCTCCGGTAAAAATTTGGGGGGTTTCATTCCATGCCCTTTAAAAAAAGAAATTTGTTGTCCCAAACCCCTATGTAAAATATCCCCCTTTGAGCGGGTAAAAAATCCCCAGTGGCCCAGGTTTAAAATTCCCCGCCCTTTGTTTTTTATCTTCATTCGTAGCAGTCGACGGTTGCAAAAAAAAAAAAATTTTGTTGAAAATAAATTTTTTATTTTGTTCAGCCGTGGGAAAAACTTTGAAATTATTTTTAAAAAATTTTTTCTTTTAACAAATTTTTTTATTAAAACTTTAAGTAAAAATTTTAAAAAAATTTTTTAAATTTTTTCCTCAGTACACAATTGATTTTTTTGATATGTGTGAAGTGGGGGGACCGGGGTTTTTTTAAAATTTATTCAGCTTAGGAAAAAACCCCCAGGTGTAGTGATTTTGGGGGCCTGCTTTTTAAAAAACATAATTCATAAATCTAAATTTTGTTTTTTAAAGGGAAAAATTTTTTTTATTTTTTTAAAAAACAAAAAAATTTTTTTATGATCCAATAAAATAAAACCAAAATTTTAAAGTTTAACCAAAAAAAATTTCTAATATTATATTTTTATATATTTAAAAATAAATTTTTTATTTACAATAATATTTCTGATTGAAATGGGGGGCCCGTAAAATTACTTTTTTTATTTTAAAAAAAAAAAACAACATTTTGTGACACAATCAATTTTTAAAAATTTAAAATTTTTTTTCCCAAAAATTTTTTTAATATTTTTTTTTTTAAAAAATTTAAATTTTCAAAAAATTTAAAAAAAACCTTTTTTCTTTAAAAAAAAAAATACTGGGGTATCATGGGGGGAAAACGTGGGTTTATCAATATCCGAAAAACCCCTCGTTAAAAAATTTAAATTTTCAAAAAAAATAAAAATTTTACTTTAAATTTCCCCGAGATTTTTTTTTTGGGATTTGAAAAAATTAGTTTTTCCTGTTAAAAACGGTCTGTTTTTTAATATTATTTAACTAAAATTTTATTTAAAAAAATATTTCTGATTAAAAAAGCTCCCCAAAAAAAAAAATTTTTTTTTTTATTAAAAAAAAAAAAAAAAAACTTTTTTTGATCAAATTTAGCTAATCGAAAAAATTTAAAATTTTAAAAACCAAAAATTTTTAAAAAATTTAAAATAAAACCTTAATGTTTAAATCAAAATAAATAAAAAATTTTACCTGAATTACCCGAGTTTATTTGGGATTTTTAAATAAATTATTTTTTTCCTCTTAAAAAGGACTAAATTTTTTTTAATTAAAAATTTAACAAAAAATTATTATTCTAAAAAATATTTCGATTAAAAAAGGGACCCAAAAAATAACTTTTTATTTTATTTATAAAAAAAAGCCAAAATTTTGCTATTAAAAAATAATTTGTAAATATTTTAAAATTTTAAAAAAAAAAAATTTTCTTTTATTTTTTAAAAAAAAAAAAAAATTTTCAAAATAAAAACCCCTTTAAAGTTTAAATCAAAAAAAATTTGGGAAATTTCCTGGAATTTTTTCGGTATTTGTAAATTTAGATTTTTCCTTTTTTAAAATCACCCCTTTTTTTTTTAAAAAATTTTTAAAAAAACAATTATTTTTTTAAAAATATTTTGTTTGAAATAGTAAAACCCAAAATTTTAAAATTTCTAAAAAAACAAACCCTTTTTTTTACAAAAAAAAAAAATCTGTAAATAAAAAGTTTTTAACCAAATTTTTTTTTTTTTTTTTTATCAAACAAAATTTTTTTTTTCAAAAAAAAAATCCCTTTAAAAAATTTTTTCAAAAAAAGGGGGGTACCGGGGCAAAAAAGTCGTCAATAATTCAGTATGAAACACCCTTTGGCCCGGGGGAAGGGGTGTAAAGTTTTGTTCTTTTCCCCCAAAAAGCGGGCCCCGGAAAGGGCCCCGTTGCTTTTTTTGTCAAAACGGGCCATCCAAACCCCCCGAATTAATTTTTCGTACCCCCCAGGAAACCCTTTTTGGGGTTTTTTTTTTTTATCAAACCGAGCCCCGATCGGAAAAAAGTAGGGTTTTATATAATATTTAAAGCGCCGGGAAAAAATTTAAAAAAGAAGCCGTTTTTTAGGCAGCATAACCCAAAAAGTTTTCACGTAAAGGGGGAACGTGGCCACTTTAAAAAAAAATTGGTTGTGTAGTCAATTATTTTATTTTATTATTTTATTTTTTAAAAAGCCACGGAATCACTCCCCCCTTGGTGCGGCTGAAAACCCCCCCGGCTAACGGGGGGTTCCTTTATGGAAATAGGGGGGGGGTGTCTTTTGTAGGGCCCAAACTTGCTTGTGGTTCGGGGGGGTTATTAGGAGAAAATCCTGTATTCTAATACTAAAGGGGGGGTCAGAAAATTTGTAGGGGTGTCAGCGGGGTATGACGAGACAAGTGGGTTGCCCCGTTGACCGTCGGGGGGTCCTTGCGTGGTGGGGGGAAGGGCCCAAAAGAAATAGGCTCCGGTTGGCCCTTTAGTTGGGAAATTTTGTTGTTAAACCCGTTTTTATAAATTCAATACTTTTTTTATGAGTGTTGTACAACAACGAATACCCTTTTTTTTAGTTTTACAAAACTTTTGGTTTTAAGACCTACCTACCCCTTATAGCATAAAAATAAGAAGTGAGGAAAGTCCCCGGACATTTTTTATACAAGAATTGAGATTATAATATTTTGTTTTTTTTCCCCCTTATTCCCTTAAATATCGAGAAAGGTTTTTTTTTTTTTTGACGGGGGAAAAGCGATAGCTATTTAAACACAAAAGTAAGAAAGTTTGGATTTATTCACGGTTTATTTCATTAAATGTTATGTAGGCAAGAAATAGCCCCCCCATTGCAAAATTTTCAAAGAGGAATCGGCAGGGGTCTCCAAAATTTAACTAAGGGGAAAAAAACGACAATTAAAAATTAAAAAGGAATCAACCCCTAACCCATAAAGCTAGACTAACATTTAAAAAAGCTGAAAAAAATTTTTTTTTTAAAAAGTGCAAATTTTTAAACCCACAAATCCGACAATTAAAATTTAAAAACAAGCCTTTTAACCATAACAAAGAGAAATTTTTAAAACCCCTTTGGGAGGCTGTTGAATTTGATTGATTTAAATGTAGCTTTTAAAAAGAGAAAAATTTTAGAAAAATAGACAATTTAAAATTTTAAAACAAGCACTTTTTTAACCTGTAACAAGGATTGAAATCCGTGTGGGGCTTTGAATTTATTAGATTAATAAATGTAGCTTTTTTAAAAAGAGCAAATTTAACCCTAGAAAAACGACATGTTTTAAGTGGTGATTGGTTTTGATAAGACGACGTTTCACGGATGAACCCCTATTTTGATTTTTAAAGTATAAGGGATTTATTTTGAAAAAATTAAAAATTTTTTAAATAAATATTAAAAAATTTTGGTTTTAAGTTTATTTTTTAAGATTAGTTTTGTGATACAAAAATTTGTGTTTTTTTTATAAATAAAATATAGTAATTATTAGTCCGTATTTCAATCGAAATATTATTGTAAAAAAAAATTGTTGTTAAAATATTTAAAATTATATTTAAAATTTTTTTTGGTTAAACTTTATATTGTGTTATTTTATTGTGTCACAAAAGTTTTTGTTTTTATAAATAAATAAAAAAATTTTCATTAAAAGAACTACAATTAGATATGTTTTTTTTTTAAAGCATGGCTCCCAATCACTCCCCCGGTTATTTCCAAGTGAAAATTTTAAAAAACTCCTGTGTCTCCCTTAAACCATACATTAATCAATTGTGTATAGGGATAATTAAATTTTCCACAATTTTACTTAAAGTTTGAATCAAAATTGTTGAGAGAAAAAAAATTTTCATAAAAATTTAAAGATTTTCAGAGGCGTGAAAAAATAAATTTCTTTTTTAACAGGGGTTTTTTTTTGCTTAGATCCTGTGCTACGAATGAAAAAAAAAAACAAGGGGGGGAATTTTAATCCTGGTCCACTGGTGATTGCCCCCACCAAAGGATAATTTTTAAAAGGGGTTGGTGAAAATAATTCTTTTTAAAGGCAGGGAAGTGAACCCCAATTTTGACGGAGATGAACGGGGAAAACCCCCTTCAGGAATCGCTCTTCCAAAAAAAATGAATTTTTAATTGGGGTTTTTTGCCCCCCTAAATTGAAGCCGTCTTTTTGCTTAATTGGGTACAGTTCCCATTCCCCTCTTAAACCAAAATTTTCAGCCTACAGGGAACGAACCCTGGACACTTTTCCCTGGGGGGACAGACAGACATGCAACCCCCTCGTGGCCAAGTGATTTTGCGTCTTCCCCTTCCCACCGACTGATTAACAGCCCAAACATGCCCCTTCACAGAGGAGAGAGGAGAGGTTATACTTTTTTTGGCACTTGGCGCAGGGGGCGTTTCCCTAACACCCTGAGAAAACCTTCCCCCTTTTTTAATGTAGATTTTCTTTTTCCCCCTTTTAATAATTTATTTGAAAAAAAATTCCCGACGGGGGAAAAACCCCCGGGAAACTTTGGCTTCTTTATTTGTAGTTACTGGCTTTTAATTAAGGGGGTAAAATCTCAAAATATATTTAGGTTGATAAGAAATTCAACCCGGATAGAAAACTAAGTCACAAAATGTTGGGTCTTTTAGGTTTTTGTTCCCAGCCGGGATTTAAAAAAAAAAACATTTTTTTTTTTTTTTATTGAAATCAAATTTTAAATTTAAAAAAACAACAAGAATATTATTTAGGTCTTTTGATCAATTTTAAAAAAAATGTCTACAGGCATTTCCCCGCTAAAAGAAAATTATTTGAAAGGTTTGGTAGCAAAAAATTTTTTTTTTTGAAAGGCATGGAAGTAAACCCCCCCTTTTTTCCGGGAAGTGGACAGGGAAACCCTTCAGCCCCCCTCCCCGAAAAAAAATCATGACTTGGCTAATTAGGGTTTAAACCCCCTGACATGTGTAAGCCGTCTTTTTCTTAATTGGTGTATAGTTCCCTTCCCCCTTGAACCAAAATTTTCAGTCTACGGGCAAAGCCTGGACACTTCCCCCGGGGGGGCAGACCAATAATTTTCCCCTTTTCCAGAGGAGAGAGAAACTTCTTTTTACACTTGGGCATGGGCATCTTCCTAAACCGTGATGAGAAAGCGTGCCTCCTTTTATGTCATTTTCTTCTTCCCCCTTTTATACAAAATTTTTAAAAAAAAAATTCATCCCCGGGGAACGAACCCTGGAAAAATTTTGGTTAATATTATTTAGTCTTTAAGGGTTTTTTTTACTTTAAAGGGGGGGAAGATTACTCGAAAATTATTTTATGGTTTTAAAAAAGCAATTAAACCCCCGGATGCAAAAAAAGAAACAATTTTGGCGTTCCTTGGGTCTTGATGTCCAGCCGGGTTTTAAAAAAATAACGACATTTTAGTGCTGTTTTTTTATGCAACCAATTTTTTAATTTAAAAAAAAAAACAACAACGAAATATTATTTGGGTTTTTGCCCAATACACTCCAGGAGAAAAGAGAGGAGTCAATTTTATTGCCAAAAAAAATTATTAAATTTAAAATTCAAACAAGCGCAAATTTTTAGGTCTTTTGACCAAACAATAAAAGAATCTCCCATTAAAAAAAGGTGGAGTAAATTTTATCCCCCAATAAAATTTGGGTTTAAATTTTAAAACTTCAAACAAGCAGCAAATTTTTTGGGTTTTTTTGACCAAAATAAAAAAGAATTACCTCAGAAAAGAGTGGAAACCCCCCCCAAAATTTCAAGCCTTAAGAGTGAGTGTTAATTGATAATGTCTCCCCATTTTTTTCCGGAAAACTTTTTCCAAAGCTAAAACAAATAACTTGGTTGGGGGCCTTTCCCATGCCAAGTTTAACTTTTGTTTTTCTCAAGTTCGTTTAAGCATTGACACGTTTGTACCCTTTTTCTCGATCATGTCTAACCCCCGCATAAACCTCCCCGCCCCAACAGGTATTCGGGTAGCCAGTTTGTGACTTGAATTTTTGCCAAAAAGATTGGATGTTTCGTAGGACCTCAAAAAGCAGCATTAAAAAGGAAAAGTCAATTGGAGATCAGCAAAGAAATAAACATGCTTTTAACGTTTTTTTTTTTTCAAAATTTCCCCATACTCCATCGCCGAGAATACTCTGTTTATTTTCATTTTAAAAACCTTTGTCCCCCAAATATATCATACAGGGGCTTTAGTTTAAAAAACGCTTAAAATCAAAAATATATTGATTTTGGGAAGGGAAAACGTTCCCGAAATGCCCAGACCGAGTATGTAGTCGGCGTGCTTTTTCACCTATAATTTTAACATTTGAATAATTTTTATAAATTTTTTAAATCCCGAGATTTACAGGTTTTCAGACTTTACCTCCGGGTGGTGGTGGGCACGCAGGTGACTCTGCTGGCTGGTAAACAGACGCCTCTGACTGTGGATACGCCAGTGAATCTGACGCCTGGTAGGTAGACGCCTCGGACGGTGGGCACGCAGGTGACTCTACTGACTGGTAGACAGACGACTCTGACGACGGGTACGCCTGTGACGTCTGGTAGGATAGACGATCCGGTGGGGGTACTCTGGGGCTGGGTACGGCTGTGACTCTGGGCTGTGTACGGTGTCTCTCTGAGGGTGGCGGTGGCATGAAGTACGGTGACGGCTGGTGTGAGCTCGGAAGGGTGGAGGTGAGGTCGGGTAACACAGCTACCACGTCCCCCTTGCGGAAATTGTAAACGGCGCACGTTACATCACACATATACGTTTCCACGATTCTCTCGTAGGGTAGTACTTCCGTCGCGCGTATCGTGGACAGGTAGAGCACAAAACTCTATGTAGCCTCGCTCCTCTACTTTGAAATTACCTGCTATCACACACCGCGACACTGTGAACATTCTCTCCCGTCATATAGGCACGCCCCTCCATCGTATGGCCCACAAACATTAAATTAATATAGCCGGATCGAAGCATGGTGAGCGTACCTGAGAGCTAAACGTCCTGTGAGTGCTCCGCTGCCCGTTGTTGTTAACTGCCGTGTCTCTTAAACGCGTTCAAAGTTCACAACTGTAGGTGAACCGGGTTTTACTCCGGCGCAGGTAAATACCAGTTTTCTTTATTTAACTCACACTACTTCTTCATCTGTAAGAGTACCAAACGGCAGGGTAAAAATACACAAAACTCGCCGTCTAGATAGGCTATTAGACGTCTCCCGAACTTTGTATTGACGGCTTTTAATTTATCAACCGAAACTTTTGATCTACGGCTAGATCACACAATTTGACGGTCTGCACCGCGTCGACGATATTTACCAGCTGCTGTAACTTGTCCATATTGGCCCGCTCTACAAACGTTTATAAATAGACACCCAAGCGGGCACCCCTCTTTATAGCCACCCCCACCCTCCTCGTTTTGACATCACACGATATATCTTGGCTGCCCGCCAACTTGGCGCCCGTGTCGATGACCTCGATATTTAAGCTTGTCTCAACTCGTCTTGTTGTGCCGACATACTGGCGTCAGGGTTGCGACATAACACGCGATGATTACGTCATTGGGAAAACCCAAGGTTGTCGAGGTCACGATATATTCTTGTCCTGACTTGTCTGCCCGCCAACCTGGCGCCATCATTTTGCTTGACGACCCACCAAACTGTCGCCATGTATTCAGCCCTGATATATATTTACGGTCATTACTTATGCATTTTTTTTAATGTACGGAAACATTACATTTTTTTGTTTAAGAAGTATTGGGAGGGTCGGGTACACGTTATGGCCGTTGGAGGCAGTGGATTCATATCTCGCTCAGGGGGATGGGTTTTTTACACTCCCTCAACCACATAAACGCTGGAACCATTCTAACTTACTCCTTCGGTCCGTGACTGTTACACACATCCATGCATTGAGAAAGACGATACCAAACAAACAATTTTAGTATACATTGTGCGGGGATAGCGGCCCCTAACTGCGGATTCCGAGGCCCCTGATTGTGCATAATTAGAGCTGCGACATAACACGCAATGATTACGGCATAGGAAAATACCCAGGTTGTCCGGTCCGAGAGCTGCGGGTGGAGGAACATTTCCATGCATTTCGACAGACGATACCAAACAAACAATTTTAGTAGACTTGTGACGGGGGTAGTGGCCCCTAACTGTGGATTCCGAGGCCCTGATTGTGCATAAAAAGAGATGCTAGAGTTGCGACATAACACGCAATGATTACGTCATAGGAAAAACCCAGGTTGCTGAGGTCACTATCTATTCTTGTCCCAAATTGTCTGCCCGCCAGCCCGGCGCCAGGGTTACGATGATTACGTCATGGAAAACCCAAGGTTATCGATGTCACTTGTCTTCCCGGCAGGCTGGCGTCAGGGTGGCGAAGGAGGAGGAATGACCGGGGAGGGGAAAACCAGGATGAACAACCCCGGCTCTGAGGGAGGGGGGGTGGGGAGGGAAAAGTGAAAGGCTGAGTTACAGAAGCCAGCGAGCCACTTGTGTCATTTAATATCGGGCATCCGGAGGAGAAAGACGTGGAGCGCGAGTGGCTCTATGCTTCAGCAAATAAACTACAGCGCCCTAATTGATGAATAAAAAACACCTCTATCCTACCAATCGGAGGAGAAAGACGTGGAGCGCGAGCCCCGGGTGGCTCTATGCTTCAGCAAATAACTACAGCGCCCTAATTGATGAATAAAAAAACCTCTATCCTACCAATAATAACCCCAACGCCTCTATCCTACCAATTAATTAACAACCAACATGTCCGGCGTATGCCAGCAATAAAAAACTACAACACCTCTATCCAACAATTAACAATCAGCAAGAACCAACATGTCCAGGGTTTGTTGGGGAGGGGCAGGAGAAAAGGGGCGGGAGGGGGCGGAATAACGGTAAAAAAAAACACAGCTCTGACGTAGTGGGCTGGTTCACCGCACTAGACTGAAAAGGGCGGGAGGGGGGCGGAATAACGGTAAAAAAAACACAGCTGTGACGTAGTGGGCTGGTTCACCGCACTAGACTACTAATGTATGAAAAGCCAAAATGGGGGAAAGGCTTAGAATTTTGTTAATTTAAATAAAATATATCAACTAAATAATAATTAAACCATGGCACCTATAAAGAGAGCAATTTCTGTGACAACTTGCCATTTTTAATGTTTCTTAAAACAATGGTTAATTTAAAAGTAAACAAAAGGCCATAAACAACGCAATTTTTTTTTGAATAGTGCTATGAAGACTTATAATAAATAGTATATAACACACCAACAAAAAGGTATAATCCAAAGAAAATACGGAGTTCGGTATCCTCCGCATCTTACTACCTGCCCGTAGTATCACCTTACCTCCACTAATGGGAAAGGGATGTATTTAGAAGAGATGCATCCACATTTGATTGAGAAAAGAAGTCGGAACCATTTAGGAAGAACACCTCACACTACACCCGGCCACTCAGTTTGGCACGATCGAGGATTTCCCTAGCCGAGATACACGATTCGTTTGGACCAGGTTTGTCATAGAACGTTTGGAACGGTTGTGGAAACTTCTCTTTATCCTACCTTGTATGTTTGATTACATTTTACTCACGTTTATATTGCCAGTATCGATGGATATGGAAGCTGACTAAGTTACCACAACGAGGCATGGTAGTGTGTATATTGTAGGCAGCCAAAGTAATGATGAAGTGAAGTTTCGATGGACTGACACTAACCCATTGCAACGCTTCCCTATCAAACGTTACTAACGTCAAAGGTTAGGTTAGGTTTAATGGAAAAATGTTGTGTCTTAGTCCAAAAGCCTTTTATTAGTTGGTACAAACAATTCCCATTTACTTTCTAAGGCTGCGACGAACGTCCTGTCCAGATTGGTCCAGAAGGATCACTTTCATGGGGGAGGCGTTACGCCAAACGTCCTACGGCCACGTCACTGGCAATCCTGTCCGTCTGACCACAGATTTGGTCTACTGAGGATCGAATATTTAGAGAGATTATTTGGTCTCCATAGTATTTTATTGTTATAAAACCTTAAGGTAAATTATGTTTTTATGATTACAACTTGCGTTATTAAATGATCTCCGATGGGTACCATTTTGAGTCTTTGATGGCGATAGTAAGAACGCCTGAAGCGCTGATTTAGTGAAATGGCGAGTCTTTGAATTGTAGCAACTGACAGTGAACATGTTTAAACATGTCATTATATATATATATATATATATAAAGTAAGTCCTGATTATGACTCTTCATTTACGAAGGGATTAGATTTACTTAAAGTCGGGCCACATAGCTAATTTGACTGGTTTGTGAAGGAAAATCAACTTGAATACCTCTAAAATTGTAAGGAAAAATTGTATGGGTCTATCATTTTATAATGTTAAAATTGGGCCAATAATAGACTATGATCTACAAATTAGTAGGGGAAAAAAAAGCTAGAGATGAACTATTCATCGATAGTACAAGGTACAACGATGACAGATTTTAGCAGTGGTGACCGTATAATGTTTTTTACGGACAACAAAAGTTAGTGTGTGCAGATTTTAGTTTAATTAACGAAAACAAATACAGAGGTTTCTAGTTAGTTGGCAAAGCCGTTTATTTGTGACAACTTCGAAGAACATAAACAAAACAATTATTTATCCTGAGTTTTTAACGCTTAATTGGGCCAAAGTGACATAGTCCCGATGTGTTTCAATTGAATGGAATCCGATTTGAATCGAAGTTAATTGATTTCTCTATTTAGTTCTTGGATCTACTCATCGTTGAGAAAGGGTCAGGATTCATTAAAATATATAAATTAGGTATAGACTGCCTCTACTTAGTTATTTATCTTGGCTGTTTTTTAACCAACGTGTTTCGTTTCTCTTCATTCCATGGCCTACCAGGAAACTCGTAAAATGTTATGTCATCAATTTGACCCGCCTCGGTGGCGTAGTTGGCTAACGCGTTAGACGTGTTGAGCTCGACTGCTGAGGACGGGGAGATCAAGGTTCGAATCTCGGTCGGGTGAACTGGGGGGGGGGGTCCTAAATGGTTTTCCACTCTCCCTCCACGCAAATGCGGGTTCACTTCCTCTAATTCAACCTTCCCAATTCCTAATCCATTAGCGTAGTTAGTACATAAAGCGTCTAACCCTAACGGGTAGTAAGACGCGTTACTAATATTATTACTTAAGTCGATTTGAAAATCCTACAATATAATTCCTATTAATTATTCTGACGCTTTTTACTTTATTAATTGTATTGAATTGAATATAATAAACAAGAAAGTTTAAACGTGTGTGGAACAAATATAAATAACATATCATATCTTTGCGTTTCTGAAATTTGCTTTCTCTGTGTGTCGCACGTTTGTAGCGCTAGTAGCGCTGTATGAATAAACCTACGGTGACGATACTTATACACAATTAATCACATACATAAAATATTTCTCCTTAGTTAAAAATAATAACCCAACTTTTACTTAAATTTAACCGTGCAACAAATATAAAAAATATACTAAACAAACCAATGATTGTAGGATGGAAAAAATATAATTTAGTGTGCATTAATACTTTTCTTATTCTTTATTTTGGAATATTATTTTTTTATCTCCAATTACAAAATGGCCGTTATAAAAACTAGGCTTAGCAAATATTTTATCTACATGCATTTTTTGAAGGAATTAATTTCCTAAATTTCCTAGACTGGGAGACATTTTATTGTTATTGAAATGTTGCTATAGTTATTTCGAATTTGAATCAACAATATTGAATAGAACTCACAAATTAAAAGGTTAAGTAATCATAATCAATTAAACGAATATATTTTCTTAAGTTTTATTTCCCTTATGCATTATAAATTAAAAACCATACAATTACGTTTAAATATGTTTTATATATTATATATTATAATTTCAAGAATTGATAAAATGATCTTGAAATGTGTTTAGATCGCCATTTTAAATGTTTAAGCATGAGTTTTGGTGTTTATTTTTCAGATAGTATCACAATACCAATACATTCAGTTAATCCTAGCCACCACGATTTACATTAATGTTGAGTGTATATTTATAATATTCCAAAGTAATATTTTATGTATCCCATCCAACTTATGATCTAAATGTAGGTTTTGGTAGACCTATTTAGTTTTTCAAATAATATTTCACTACACATAAGTTCAATTAGATTTTCATGTTACCACTTGATTTTGAGTGGATAATATTTAAAAGTAATGGTTTTAGATACACTTCGGTGGTCACATGGTCTAACGCGCTACTCTTGCAGTAGACTAGACTGCCGATGACGGTAATATCGATGTTCGAGTCTAGGTTAGGTGTACTGAAGTTGGCGTTTTCAACATTGTTTTCCACTCCGCCTTCACGCAAATGTGGATACACTTGTTATACACACTCTTTTTAGGCCTACTACACGCACTTTCTCTCACACACACTTTCTCTCACCCAATCTTACACTTTCCACCATATACAATTTCTTTCCCCTCTATCCCTTTCAAACAAACTATCTTAATATCACTCACTAACACTAACTCGATTACACTCATTCGCTCACTCTCAGTCGCTCGCTCACTCCCACTCACTCGTTTACTTTCTCACATTCACGCTCACTATCTAACACTCACTCTCTAGCACAAACAATCTCAATCTATCACTCACTCACACAATCACATTTCGATGAACACTAATTTTAAAGGCTATGGGTCCAGGAGGCCAGCAGAAATAGTAGCCTAAAATTAAAACCTAATTTCCTAGCGAGTTTTCCATCTCTTCCTTCTGTGGTTCATCTGTACAAACATTATTTGCTTACATCACCATGAAAACCATGATGTGTATAGCTATAAATCGGTAGATAAAATATTTCTCTTTGGTTAAAATAATAACAGCTAATTCTTAATTAATATTGAACTCGGGGAGGGGTGGTTTTAAAGTTCTCACTGTGGTGAGAATGGAGAAAAATTAACGTTTTGATTCAAATTAAACACCAAAAGCTTAATATCTATATAAATCTGATAGCCTTTGACGATTAAACTTTTAACTATAAATTAAACTAAGGGCTTCTTATATAAAGATTTTCCCAATAAAAAGGTTAAAATACATCTTAATGCACCTGGTGGTCTAGGGGTAAGGTGTCGGACTTCTGTTCTGGGGTCTGGGGTTCAATCCTCGGTCCCGGCACAAATCTATCTGATTACCAAACCCTTCCTTCACCTCTGACAAGACATATTGTGAATGTGGGGAATGCCAGGCCTCCACCGTGGTTCGGATTCCACGTTAAATTGTAGGTCCTCCATTTCATCTCACAATCACCCTACCATTACACATTAGCGTAAGTGCGTATAACCCGAACGGGTAGTAAGACGCGGTGCTAATAATAATAATCTGCAGCAATCGCTGCAGCGATCCACTAGTATCTATATAGTGCAAACTGGGGAAATCGAATTGCGTTCAGAAAATTGTTTTATGATCATTAGTAAATTCATTAGGAGTGTGAGATAGGTATTTAGTTACGTTCTGCGACCACCAGACTGACCCAAGGGAGAGGGATACCGAGTGCATCTAGCCGCGTCCCACCCATCTAGAACCATAAAGTCAGTCAGTTTGAGTACAATTACACTATAACAAACATTCACTCTCTATTTGAATATATCTGCAGTTTGCTTGCTATGTTATCTTAGGTTAGGTTAAGTTAGGTTATGTTGTTTATGTAACATTTGACTGTCGAGTTGACTGAATTATATTTTAAGGTATTTTTATGAACATATTTTGCCTATATTTCCAAAATGATTTTATTTCTTAGACTTAACTCTTTGGGACGCAACTCAAATGGTAATAGAACTTTATCTGTCCCTTCTTTGGGACAAAACTCGGTCAAGGGATGGGACGTAACCCGATACAGCCCGTAAGAACCTAAGTAAAAGGATGGGTGGTATCATTAATAACAAGTGAAGCTCGCGCACCGGAGAAGTTGACAGCACCAATAAAAACAGTAGCGTTTGATAGCAGGTGCAACAACATCACACACAGAAAACTCCCAAACGTGTAGCCTGCTTTCCTCGGTCCATAAGGCACAAAGAGCTAGACAAGAAGTATGTGCTGTGTTCACCATCACTACAAAGATGAAGGGGTCAATCTTAGCTCGAATCACCACGCGTTCTTTCACAAACTATAACTAGAGATAGGGTAAAATAGCATTAATTTTCAGTCTTTTTAGCATTAATTATAGGAAATTTAGCGTTTTGTGGCATAATTTAGCATTTTGTAGCAAAATAGGTAATGTCTTTCCAGAGAGAGTGCTGTCGCGTCAAGACAGAGGTTGGGCTTTCGTAAGGATTGGCGGAAGGGGGGGGGGGGGGGGCTGGTTGCTAAGCAAAGACTAACGGAATGTGGCGATTAGCCGGATGGGCAGTGGAAGGCACAGGATGCAAGTAAATAAAACCCGAGCTGAAGCACACAGACGAGTGAAACTCAATGATTTTTTTTAATCACTTATTTCCGCTGAAAAACATCGTTTTATAGAAATTATCATCATTTTCAGAGAATTTACGTATATTTCGCTAAATAGAATAATTTAGCTAAAATACTCTCAAAATCACGTTTTTCGCGTTAATTTGCGAAATAAAAATCACTTTAAACCCTTTCAAATGGCATGAAACGCAAAGAAAACTTATAAATACCCTATTTTCGACCCTTTTATTGTTTTTTCGCAAAAGCGAGTTTACCATATCTCTAACTATAACCCACTTTTCACAAAGTTCGGTTTACAGAGAGCTATATTTATATGAATTTCAACATCGGTACTATGTGAATCGCTATAAGAATGTGGTCACCAGGGTGAATGAATGCTTCTGCATTGCCACAAACAGATTGTTTAGTAAGGATATTCCACGGTGCTGGTAAAATCTGATTATTAGTCAGGGAAATTAAAAGTAAAATGACACAAAATACACCCATATAATGAATGGTGTAGTATTGGTTGTCTTTGAGAGGGGATAGAGGACGGGATGGAAGCAGTGACGTATCTAGGCCACCTACCCCTAATCCTACCCAAAGAAGGTTTGGGTAATCTGTATAGTACCTAAATACCCTGATTTCTAGTAAATAAAATAATTAAAGACCTAGCAACATAAAGGTTCAGCTCTACTTAAACCGACTTTACAGGAGAACTAAAACACTATTTAAAAAATATAACCTGAATTATATAAATCATAATAAATACATTTATGGGAAGTATTAAATGTTATTACTTTTATTTAAGTATAATTTAATGTCCATAAACTATCCATTTTGCAGCTATAAATCAATTCAATTTGGAAATGAACTCTTTTCACACACACGCACACACCGCACACACACACGCGACACACACACGCACGCGCACACACGCACCGCACACACCACGCGCACACACACAGCCACACACACACACATCGCGCACACACCACACACACGCACACACACGCACACACACACACACCTCATTATTGCTTTAGATCAAATCAGTGGAAGCTCGTGTATACGAGTACATGTGCACGTGAACACCCAATAATTTTATTACAACTATATAATATTTTTATTTTAAATAATGAATTAGTCTATTTAAATCTATGTGATAATTTATTACCCTAAGCAACCACGTTCTTTTATTGTGATTATCTCTTTTCTGGTGTAATGTTGGAAACTTGTGTGCGAGGGTGGGAGTTGTGCTCCCGCTCGTACTTGAAATCCTGTGTGCTAGCTAACACCATCATCTAGCGTCGTGTGAATCAGAAAAAGTATACTGGTTCTGTCACTTGGTACTGGCTACCATACTAGTTGTGAGGATAGAACAGGCCCTATTTTCAATCTAGTTCCGACACTAGTCATTGTAATTCGACCAATCAATGCGCGCTGAGCCTGTGTGTAGAGAAATGGTAGAAATGGCGCCAACATGGTCATCGGATGTGATTTTGTTGTTGGCAGAAAATTTATTCTGAACATTCTTGTTTATATAATACCAAATTGCCATAATATGACAATATATTTAATACATGTTTAATTAAAAACATGTTATCTTAAAACGACAAACTGTGTTCCAAACCCAATTTTAATCTAAGTAAACTTAATAGCATGCCAACCTTGGGTGGTTGTTATTTAGAATATAAAGTGTGCGTAGGCCTAAAAAAGAACATTTGTGTATCAACGATACTGTACTTTGACACCCATGGGATTAGGGACTCTGACAACATCGTAAATAAATATACAAATTTAGGGATATACTAAACGTTAGTGTCACCTCGAATGTATCTTACCTAACCTCCGAATGTATCATTTTTAGCAACCCGCGACCATTATTTCGCCTTTACAGCCATTCCTGTGTCTATATTCTTTTCCTACGCTCCCTCTCATAATTTTCAATATCATTATTAATAATTAATTCAGCTGCTGCACCCAAAATTAATCTCTGACGTTCCTTAAATATTTGCACTAGAACCTAGTACCAAACTAGCAGCGTGTGAATACTATAGTCCCGTTTCCATTGTACTAGCTAGTATACAGATATCTAGTACAAGCAAGTGTCGTGTGATAGTAGCTTTAAGGTCATACAGGCAGTTTGGCAGACTGATGGGAGCGCTATAATTATTTGTTACAGTTCAAGTGCTAGTACGCATGCGCACGACATAATTACTTGGCTCTTAAGGAGATTTTACCTGGGAAATGTGCGCTCCGTTGCTGTGAACATGTCAGTGTTTTGCTAGCTCCACCTTATCACAACCCCGAGGGTCAAGCAATTGTAACTGATCCAAACAAAGTGAACGTTTGTGACCATCATGAGTCCATCATATTCATCGATTAGTAAACAAACAGTTTAATGAATCGAATTAAGTATTTCTTTCTTTTGAAGATAATTTGAGGGTGAAGTTTTAAAAACATATATAAAGATACATTGTTTAAAATCTTGTGCTGCATGTATTATATATATATATATATATATATTATATATATATATATATATATATAATATAACTAAATAGCTGTTGCCCGCGGCTTTGCTCGCGTGGAAGTTGATTATATACAAATACGAAAAATATACATATGTATTTACAGATTAATTTAAAATATTACGTTACGTTGATGACCATAACTTGACCTCAGATCAAAAATAATGCAAGTCCGATACAAACTTTCACCCCCTTTTTCATCCCTTATTAAATAAAATTTCCAAAATTCCTGAAACACGAATTTATTTGTTTTACGTCAATAACCTAAATACAAAATTTTGTTTATGTAACTTTCAAAATGACGGACTTTCATACATATTATCATACATATTATCATCCCCTATTTTGAATCCCTTTGGGGTGGAATTTTCTAAAATCTTTTCTTAGTGGGTGCCTACATAGCAAAATGAATATACAGTCCGAATTTCATGCTTATAGCCTTGATAGTTTGCGCTCGGCGATGATGAATCAGTCAGTCAGTCAGTCAGGACATGTTATTTTATAAGTATAGATAGATATACATAATATAATAGGTGACCGTCTCAAGGAAAAATGACCTTAACTTATAAACATTGCGGTTTCAGTAAAAGTGTTTGTAAATATCAATAAAATATTTCCCACTAAAATATTGGAGAAAAAATTAATATTTTGACAGAATAAATATTCAAAAACCACTAAATTGAAAAATAAAATGAAAAGGACCTTAACTAAAAGGGTATTTTATATATCAGCCATAGAAAATAAGCCATTAAGCTAAGGTCCCTTTAATATTTTGAAACATACCTCTAAAAAAATATTTTTATATTATCTTTGGGCTTTAAATTTAACTAAAACCAAGTATAACAGCTATAGGATAAATGTAGGAACCATAATCCACAATAATCTTAAAATTCATCTTATATAGACTGTACATAATATCACATTTTTGGCTCTCCTGAAAAAAATAGCCTATATAAGTTAAGGTCCCAATTCCTTGAGACGGTCACTATAAAGATACATTGTTTAAAATCTTGTGCTGGACATATATAAATTTTATATATATATATATATATATATATATATATATATATATATCGTAAGGCATTACTTAGTACTGACCTGGAGGGACATGACATTAAATATTTTCGCCTGTGTATAGACTATTTGCCACTCTGTTACCCAGGGTACAGCTATGGGGGTTGTCTACAAGTACCAGCATTAAGATGATAGTGAATATGGAGGTGTGGGAGTCTTAAACCTAATTTAAGCCTACTTTAACAACCTTTGGTGACCGTTTGGATAATTCCCCTTAAGGAGAAAATACCCAAGGCTCCAGCTGGTAATCGAGCCTGGGACCCCTAGACTCTTAGCCAGGTGCATTGACCCCTACAGTACGTGGCCGGATATTTATATTATAAAATGTGAAACAGCTTAGCTAAGTTTAAATATACATATCATAGGAGTTTTTTTTAATATTCATTTAAAGATGAATACGCTGAAATATATCTAAATTATAGTATATTTATTAAAAGGCTAGGATATAATTAACCACATTTAATTGAAAAGTTAAAAAAAAATACAAACTCAAATTCTAAGTTCATATTTCCTAAATAAATATATTATTTACATTATGCCTGTCATTCAATCAACTATTTGTATTGTTTATCTTGTTTGCTGTTTTGAAAATATATTTTTTAAATTGAAAAATCCCACCTAGTCAAAGGAATCAAACCCAAGATCTTTAACTTAGTTCGCCACCTCTCAAACTACTGAGCTATCCAGGAATCTTCCCGTGCCCAAGTTAATTCTTCAAAGAGTTTAAAAAAAGACATGAACAAAGCATGGTTAATCAGCCTCTTTCACACAAGCGAGGAGAATTAAAATCACGAATATTCACAATGCCACACGAATGCCATTCTTGGTTTAACATGAAGAATAGCGAGCGTCTTGCATGGTCCACTATGGTGTCGCTTTTGTGGTATGGGCAATCGATTTATAAACAGTTACTTTTTATGTACGTATGTAGGCCTCCATAAATATGTATACATATAATTTATGTAGGCCTATTTATACGTATGCATTTGCTATGTTGATATACATTTTTTTAACACCACATCTTACTACTCATTTGGGGTATACGTTTATGTACTAACTACGCTAATGGTTTTAGGGATTATAAAGGGTATATTTATTGGAAGAATAACATAATTTTCATGGAGGAAGAGTGGAAAACCATTTTTGGAAAAACCATCCTTACTACACCTGACCGAGATTTGAACCTCATCTCCTCGTCATCGGCAGTCTAGTATACTGCGAGAGTAACACGTTAGACTATGTAGCAAACGATGTGGGTTTGATTTCATCAAACTTTATATGGGCTCATATATTTATGTTGGTATTTTCTTGTTATACGTATATTCAAATTAAATGTGTATATAGTTGCCAAAATATTCTTCACTGCAGCTTTTATTTGTTAACAGCCTAGTTTTTACAACACCAACCATCACTGAGTAGAATATTATGTCAAAGTAATTTTAAAATAATTTTATATTATAGTATTTAGCCACCGTGACTTAGAAAAGTTCCTTCTTGTCTGTGACAAATTAGATTCAGCTACTGGAGTTTTACACTTTTTATGCCTAACAAAGAGGGCTTTCAGATTCCTTTTTTTTTTCGATAACTACATAAATGTTGATAGTAGCTAAATTATAGCCGAAACAATTCATTTGTTAAGTTTTTACAAATTTCCAAAACCAAATCTGAAATTGTCAAGAATAAGATTATTAAAAAGTCTTCAATTGGATATCATTAAATAAAAAGTTGTATTTCATTATAAAAAGTGGTTAAGCAAAATATTAATTTTTGGACGTATATGTCAACAAATCAACTCTTATTTATGTGGTTAGGCATAAAAATATTTTTTGTAGATACCAAACAAACCAAATAGGTTATTGGAGGTTAAATATAGCCTATTTAAATCAAGAACATTGAACATTGGGTATAAATTGAACGGTTATTAAGACACGGTACTAAAAATGTGTTTTGCTTCTTTCAGCTTTTCTATGTTTTTAAAAATTTGCCTTTGGTTACAATATGGCAGCAATAAAAACCGGTTCAAACAAATTTTTTTACCAAAGAAATGTGTGTTTAATATCTTAAGATTCAACCATCATCCCTAGCACATTAGAGTAAATAGTGTATATGAATATAGCCCCAACGGGTAGTAAGACACAGAGAAAAAATAAATCAAGCAGCACATATTGAATGGGAGATTGATTAATGTCGGAATCTCTATTATACACCACCCATTAAATATGTAGGCGTAGGCGTAGTCCTAGGACTAGGAATTATTTTCACTATCTTCTTCCCAGATCCCGACCTGTATGATTATGTCAACGTGACTTATAAGAAATGTCGCAAGCTGTGGTCCAACGGAAGGACATCTCCCACTCTCATGGAAGACTGCCGGCTAGGAGCACCTCCGGTCCACTTAATAGCGCACCGGATGCTGTGCCTACGGCCCATAAGGACTATAAATCTCTCCCATGAGTCACAGAGGTCAGTTGACCTTTGACCCCACTACTCCCCTTCATGTCCGACAGAGACCTGATGTAAGATCTCTCTAGGCAAACATTCACTTCAAGCAACATCAGCTGAAGGCTACCTATACACTTTACGACGAAAGGTAATATACTACTGCTATATTTTAAGGTAAATGGACACAGCCGCTTATTATTAATTACTGACAGGGAGGGATAAGACATCTAGTCGCCTGCACGTAGATTATTTGCCGCTCTGATGGCACAGAAAGTTGCCCAAGGTACACCTATGGAGGTGTTATACAGGTAACCATAATGAGATGGTGTGATGATAGTGAATATGAAGGTGTGAAACCGGTAAGAGTCTTAAACCTAGCTTAAGCCTAATTAATCGTTGGGATATTTCTCTTTAATAAAAATTACAAAATATATCAGACGAGAATCGAGTATATCGAACCTACTTAGTATCTACTGCCTTTGACCACGTGTCACCTGAGAAGTGGATCTTTAAACTCAATTAACCAAGCAATTTTAAGTTTAATTATAGGATATAAATAGTGATTTAATTATTTAAAAGCATTAAAGTTTATGAGTTACAAGGGTCAAACTTGCTTTTTTTTTAAATGCGTTTTTACGTACCACCGTTATTACCCATGGTTCCCATCCTGGGGGGCTTGAAGTATTTTTATTTGGGAGTGTGGAACAATAAGGAGATAATATTAAAAATAATGTAAAAATAGAAAATATATTTTATTTAAATCACTTTTCCAAAAAAAAATTAAGTTAATTGTTTCTTGCTATGTTGGCAACACTGCCTGCAAGTTGTGAATTATTTGGGAAGCCGACAAAAGTGTGCATGCACGTGTTTATTTTAAAGCTCGCAAGCCCCGGATTCAACCCCCCCCCCCCAATTCCCCTATATACCCTCTCCCTAAATAAAGCCAGAGGTTCCCAAATTTTTAACCAAAATAATTCCTTATATAAAAAAAAATACAAGCTGGACCCCTCATGGCTTTTTTTACACTAATATTATGAACATTCAATAGCTTCTTTAGTAGAAACGTATAAGACAAATGAAGAATCTCACATTTAATGGCTGCACCTTTGGCAAATGTCCTTTATTCACATTTGAAAAAAATTGGCAATCTTAATTACTGTTGTTATTTTATGGTGCGAAAAAACCAATAAATAATATTATAAAATTGACACACAGAGCTTGAGATAACTAGAGGAGCCCCGGGGATCCACGTAATACAGTTTAAAAAACGTTACCCTAAGCTACCTATGCAGGAAAATGCAGCACCAACCATCAACTCTGACTCTCATAAAAAATAAACAGCAATGTCGACTTAAGTCGAAAGCGATTCGCAGTGTGCTCTGTCAAACATCAAACCCAATATTCAAGAACTGATGAAAACAAAGCAATGACAACTATCACAATAATCTCCAGTCATTTAACCCGCCTCGGTGGCGTGGATAGCTAACGCGCTAGTCGTGTTGAGCTCAAACACCGAGGACGGGGAGATCGAGGTTCGAATCTCGGTCGGGTGAACTGGGGTGGTTTTTCCTAAATGGTTTTCCACTCTCCCTCCACGCAAATGCGGGTTCACTTCCTCTAATTCAACCTCCCCAATTCCTAATCCATTAGCGTAATTAGTACTTAAAGCGTATAACCCGAACGGGTAGTAAGACGCGGTGCTAAATATTATTATTATCCAGTCATTTATTTCCACCACTATCCTGTCAGTGTTACATTAATTTTTGTATAAAATAAATGACTATAGAGCGTAACTTTATTTTTATAAATATCCCCCAAAAAAGCGGGGGGTAGGAGGGGGGGATGTACTGTAATTATCTCCCAATGAGGCTGTGGATGAGGGGTTGAAAGGGCATCAGCTGAAAAAGTTTGGAAACCACTGCCTACTAAGACGAACTTAAGTTAAGCTCTTAGTAGATAACCCTTCCTACACCTCTGACAAGACATCTTGTGAATGTGTGGAATGCCAGGTCCCCACCGTGGTTCGGATTCCACGTTAAACTGTAGGTCCTTCATTTCATCTCACATCACCCTACCATTACACATTAGCGTAAGTGCGTATAACCCGAACGGGTAGTAAGACGCGGTGCTAATAATAATAATAATCTTAGTATATAGACAATAATTTCAGTTCATGAAATGGCCAGAATTCATACAATTTGTACTCAGTTCATGAAATGGTCAAGAGAAGAGGCCAGTTCACGTAATAATTGACAGAAGTTTGCCCAATTCGTGAAATGGATAGTTTCACTTATAAGGTGTAACATATACAAGAACACCTGGTGCCTAAATATCTAGGTACAAGTCGGACAGAAATGCAAAAGGCATAACTCTCACCATATACTGTCATGCCGATGGCGAGCAGATCAGAGTTCGAATACCGGTCGAGTGTACTGAGGATGTTTCTACTAAATCGTTTTACACTATCTCCACATAAATGAGTTCAACCTTCCTCGTCCCTAACAAATTAAAGTAATTAATACACAAGCGTATATCCCAAACGCGTGGTAAGAAGTGGGGCTAGAATAAATACACTTTAACAAATCAATATTAATATATCTATCTGCACAAACCTGGGATCGAACCAGAGTTTTCAAGGTTGTCAGCTGGCTTTTATAACATATCCACTTGTACCACGGGATGGGATTCAAAACTAGCCACTCAAGCACGGAAATGGGCTACAAACCAAATCTCTTATATAACGGGAATTGGTTACGAAACCTAACCATCTATACCACATAGATGGCCTAAAATCCAAACCTTTTATATTACCGGGATGGGCTACAAACCTAGCCACTTATATCATAGAGATCGGCTACAAACCTAACCACTTATGCTACGGGAATAAGTTACAAACCTAACCACTTATATCACGAGAATATGCTACAAACTTAGCCACTTATACCAGGTAGATAGGCTACAAACCTAACCACTTATATCACATGGATAGCAACAAACCTAACCACTTTTACCACGTGGATGGCTACAAACCTAACATTTTAATCCACTGGATAGGCTACAAACCTAACCATTTTTACACGTAGGATAGGCTACAAACCTAACCACTTATATCACGTGGATAGCAACAAACCTAACCACTTATACCACGTGGTAGGTTACAAATAACCATTTTATACACGTGGAACGGCTACAAACTTCCATTTTTACCACGATGGATAGACAACAAACTAACCACTTATTACCATAAGTAATAGCTACAACCACCGATTTTACCACGTGAAATGGCTTCGACCGTAACCACTTCAATCCATGGAAATAGGCTACAAATCTAACCACTTATACCATGTTGATAGGTTACAAACCTAACCACTTATACCACGTGGATAATCTACAAACCTAATCACTTACACCATAGGAATAGGTTACAAACCTAACCACTTATACCACGTGGGTTCCAAAAGGATTGTTAAAAACAGCAACACGGCCCCTTCAAAGTGTTTGCCAAGTGTTCCAAAACGAGTGATTGAAAAGAGCAAGTGACTATGTTTTGCAATTAGTTAAAAGTAGGTGTATTGCAGTTTCGCCGCGAGAGTGCTCTTCTGAGCCTAGAGGATGAAAAGATTTTCTTCGAGTCTGCGGTGTCCGCCCACTTCAATCCCCACGTGCATCATATGTGACACATGTAAGCTCTCTCTCTCTCAGCCTCTGCTTGATCACACACAAAACACGCTGCACACACACACACAACACACACACACACACACACACCACACACACACACACACACACACACACACACACACACACACATACGGTGGTGAAGTGGAACCACCGACTTAGCCCACAAGCATTTGAACCAGATGAGGAAGTCCAATTTAGAGCAATCAAAAGCAATCACGAAGCAGCCCTAGCTTTACTCTAGCCCCGCCAGTTTTGGGTGCAACAGTGGTCCAACTGCGGCCAAAGGTGAGAACAGACACTGCTCATACTAATTGACAGAACAGATTGGACACTTGCTATTTTATTACGGATGTTTGACTCATTTATTTTATTAGTCGTACGCTTAGGGGTCATTCATTAACCACGTAATGCGTTTTACTAACCAAGGGGGTGAAGGGGGTAGAGTGGGGTACTGACCCTTCAAATAAGATTTCCCCTAACTTGTATTTATTTAACCTTTTGATACTATCGGAGATATAGTCAAATAAAGCCCTTCATAAAAAAAAACTAGAAGCATAAAAACTTATGTCTAAATGCATTTTTTTTGTTGAGATTTATAATGATGAGGGATTGCTTTGCAAATGTTTTATTACATTTACCTAATTTTAACATTTTAAGGGGTACGTGTTTTTTCTTCTTCTTTGATGTATGAAGATAAATATAAATTTGTATTAAATATTTATCTCAAATTAGTTACATATATTTCAAAATATTATCCTTACAGTTTTTTCCCACTCTCACATTCAGGTGTAATTTAGGTTAAGTTGTGGATTGCCCAAATAGGTAGTCATTATACGTACAGCACATACAAAGTGTAAAATAATGTTGTTACTTTATTTGTGGGGGAAAGACATTTCAAAGCCCAATCATAAATTAAATATAATCAAAATGGCTTCTAGATAAGGATATCCTACATTATTCTATATATTATTTTGTTGTCAACATCCCTTTTTTTCAATTAAAACAAACCCTACAGCGATGAATAAGGTATCAGTGGAGAGTTTTTTTTACCGACTTCTGACATAGCATACTCAGTTTACGTTAAAACACATTGTTTGTTTAAATTAAAGTTAAAAGAAAAATCTAACAAAATTTTTGTATCAATTACCGAAAATAAACTCTCTTTTCTCTTTTGTGTATACATTTCACAGAGTATTTAATTTTAACAACCCAAAAAAAAGACTAGATTTTTTTTAGGGGTAGAAGGAAGGTTGAATGTGCGAAAGTTTGAAAGTTTGAAAGTTTCTTACGGGTTTTCTGGTCTGTATCATAAAAGACGAAACCCACTCACTCATCCCTGTATTTCCTCAAACCCTGGGCCTGGAAATTGAAATTTTGCGTGAAAGCTAACTTTAGGCCTAGGCATGAAATAACACAGGATTTTGTGAAATTTGACCTCTAAGTGTGGAAAAGGGGTAGGGGATTAAATTTGTTTTAATTTTACTGATGTATGTTTTGAAATAGTGGACATTGAACATTGAAATTTCAAATGAAGGTTCATTTATAGAATTAGGTGAGACCATCTTTGAGGGGTGTTAAAATTTAATGTCTTATATTATTATTATTATTGCACCACGTCTTACTACCCGTTCGGGTTAAAACGCACTTACGCTAATGTGTAATGGTAGGTGATTGTGAGATGAAATGTAGGCCCTACAGTTTAACGTGGAATCCGAACCACGGTGGAGGCCTGGCATTCCCCACATTCTCAAGATGTGATAAATACACGTATTGTCAGAGATGAAGGAAGGGTTTGGCAATCAGATAAACCTGTGCCGGTACCGGGGATCGAACCCCGGCCGCCAGCACAGAAGTCTGACACCTTACCCCTAGACCACCAGGTCACCTAATTCATTATAAGTTTGGTAGAAGATTTACATATAACAGGTGGTTGTGAGGACCACTCCAAACAACTATTAAAGTCTGATCTTAAATTTAAAAATGATGAAGAAGTAAATGGGGAAGAGTGGTCCCCTCAAGATTAATAAAATTAATAAATAAACCCTCTTTTCTGTGAAGTAAAATGGACGTACAGGATGCAAGACAAATAGATCTTCCCGGAGAACCAAATTACGTATGAAAAAACCTAGTTTCAAATTGAATCTCGGAAAAATGAAGGAGCTCAAAATTTATATAATACTACTTGTCAGTGTAGCTTAGATTTAAATTTGGCAAGCTCGTAAATAAACCATATAATATAAAACCAATAAATTCCAAAATTTTAAAATGGGACTCTGGGAACTGAAAAGGGTTGGGAAAGTATCTCAAGAAATTTTCAAAATTATTATATATATATGTTCTTTTTAGCACGGAAGAAAATTTAATTTTACCAAGTTTGTAAAAGGAGCCAACTACGATAAGCATCAAAGATGTAAAGCTTGGAATTTAAAAATAGGGGTGAGAAATGGCTGGAAAGGAACCCAAAATTTCTCGAAATGGTAGACAATTTTAATATTTATAGGACGTTAAAAATCTAAGATTAAATGAATACAAAATATTAAAAATTATATTATAGTGGAGGCACTAGTATTTCGGAATACATGGCTAAATAGCAAAGGATAAATTAACTTCTATCTAGTATAGACATAAAAATAAATTAAAATAAACTAATCCTGGGGCTTTGGGGCCTTAATTTCTCTTTATTAAATTCATGATGAGCAATTTTAATATTTTTCTGGAACATAATATATGATTGCATTTATGCTCTTTGGTGATGGATTCATAGATATAATTTTGATTGATTTATTTTAGTTTATTAATCGCCATGATTAATTTGAGAATGTCATAGTTAGCTCAATACTGTACACAGAATAACCATAGAAATCACCGGATGTTGAACGTCCTAATTTGATATATTTTGATGCGGGCTACCCTTGCGAAAAGTGGGTCAAACGAGGAATTGCTATGTTATGTTGTTATTGTTAGAATTTTCAATGATAACAGCTTTGCTCAGTGTTAAGCGTCTTACTACCCATCCAGGCTATACAAATTACAGAATTTAAGGAAACATTAAAGAAGAGGAATTTTAATACGATAGGATTAAATACTACTATTATTAGCACCGCGTCTTACTACCCATTCTGGTTATACGCACTTACGCTAATGTGTAATGGTAGGGTGATTGTGAGATGAAATGAAGGACCTACAGTTTAACGTGGAATCCGAACCACGGTGGAGGCCTGGCATTCCCCACATTCAAATACTACTAAGGATTAAACTACTCCTGTTGAACGTTGATTAGAATTTAAACCTGACCTTACTCGCTAGAATCAATGTTTTAAACCCCTTTGCCATTATGCAGTGATATTTTTATTTTTTCTCATTTATCACCACGTCTTACTACCCGTTCGGTTTTTACGATTATGCACTAATTACGCTAATGGGTTAGGAATTTGGACGGTTGAATTTAGAGGAAGTGAACCCGCGTTGCGTGGAGGTATAGTGGAAAAACATTTAGGAAAAACCTCCTGGATTCACCCGACCGAACTTTGAACCTGGACCTCCCCGTCCATCCTCAGCAGTCTAGATCAACATGAAACTAGCGCGTTAGCTAACTACGCCACCGAGGAGGATTTTCAGTGCTATTATTCAGTTATAAGATGACATTTTTTCTAGTATCGCATCTTACTACCCATTCGGGTTATACGTTTATGCACTATTTATAATAATGTTTATAGGGATATTTTACGTTTTCGTGGAGAGAGAGTGGAAAACAACTTTGGGGAAAAACCTTGGTACAGCCGATTGAGATTATAACTTCGATCTCCCATCATCAGCAGGCTAATCTACCCAAGAGTAGTGCCTTAGATTTTGTGGCAACCGAAGCGGGTAAAGGACGTTAAGCAATGTAGAACAAAACAAAATTGATTGATGTTATTGAGTGAGTGCGGTTGGGTTTTAGAACAAGCTAACCCCAAAGAAAAACCCCTAAACTTTTTATTCCTGGGATGTTGTATCAGAAGGTTGTAAATCAAGACTTGACCCTAACCCCTTTTCAGGTTGATGGGGACTGTTAGGTATTGTCGCACGAAATTTCGTCCTTTAAATTTGCCCCCTTTAATGTCAAGGGGAAGGAGGAGATTATTTTTGGACGAAGTTTTTTCCACATTTATGTGGAATTTTGGGTTGGAAAACCCATTTAGTAAATCCCTCTTAATAAAGCCGACGTGATTTAAACCCCTGATCTTCAGTCTTTGGGGAAAATGCAGTTAACAAGAGGGGCGAGTTAGTATCATGGATCACAGATGCTGGTGATTTTAAATAAAGGGGAAGCTACAAAAACAAATTCTCGACGCGCAAAAACGGGGTTGCTAGATCATTTTTTAAAACACAGATGGGGTTGTAAAACCGGCTAAACCCCCCTGAAAACTTTCCCCGCGCTACGGGGATTTTAAAATGATTTTCTGTTACCCATAGAGTTTTGGGCCCAGACAACCCTCGTCTGCTAAAACTCTCAAACTCACCTGCACAGAAAAAATGTTTCATCAATAGTTTGGTTTGAATACTTACCCGGGTTTACAAAATTTTTTTAATCACTACTTTTTTTTAAAAGTATTTAACTTGCACTTTCGGACCCAAAATGATTCAACGGTTAATTCCCCCTTTCCGAATGAATTTGTGAAACGGATTTTTTTTAGCTCAAGAACCATTCGTTACCCCAGTGGGTTTGAACCCACGAACTTTTGGTTCTGAGCAGTCCCTTTTCCCCAAGACCACCTTTGGACAAAAAAACGAAAGGAATATCTAAAGTGGACTTATAACCCACTGGCCGTTCGTTACTTTTCGACTCTCCATTAGATATTGAGACTCAAATTTAATGAAAAAAAAAGACCCTGCCACTCCCGGGCCCAAATATATAAAACGCCCCGGATTTTTATTATATTTGTTTTTGTCAGGGAAAAAAGCCCCCGTTTCGGTGTATTTTATGTATTTTCAGTTTGATTTCACATTTTCTTTGTAGGGAATCTAAGTTGTAAAAAATTTTTCCCCCGGACTCCTTTTTAAATGCATAGCCACCATTTTGGAGCCCAGCAGGGCCCCGATCATTGTGTTTTGTTACCCGCTTTTTTTTTTGGCCCCATTTAAAAAACAATTTTATGTCTTTTTTTTTAAATTTATATAAAATAGTTATTTTTTTTTTGGGAAAATTACGTTTTGTTGGAAATCAAGATAGTTTTCCTGAAAAAACTAAAAAAAAATTAAAAAAATTTAATTTATTTTTTATCGTTTGCACCCCCGCTCATTTATAACCCGTTTAAATTTCCTACTTTTTCTTTTTAAATGGTCTAATTAAGTTATTTATTCTTTGTTTTTAAATTTTATTTTAAACTGAAGGGCTTTTCCGTACATTTCGAAAAAATAAAAACGGGGGAAAAAAAATATTCTTTCTTCAAAATACTTTTTTTTTCCCTTGACTAATATATATAGTTCCATGGGGGGTTTGGTAAAAATTTTCCCTTATAGTTTTTAAAACATGGAATTCAACTGAAGTTGAAGGCACCTTCAGTTGAGCAAGTTAGCCAAGAGGGGGAATTTAAATTTTTTAAAATTTAAACCTTTTTTTTAATTAAACAAACCCAAACATTAAAAAATTGCACTCTGCTTGTAAAAAATTTAAATCGGGGTTTTTTTTTATTTTCAGTATTCAAGAAAGGGGTAAAAAACTCATTTATTTTTATAATAATTTAAAACGATTTTTCTAAAAAGCTTGGAAAATTAAAGAATATATACCTTTGGGGGCGATGTGTTCATTATAAAATTCGAAAAACATTATAAACCAAAATTTATTAAAAAAATTATAAATTAATGACAATTTAGAACGATACAAATAATATTTGAGGGAAATAATCAAGTGTAGAAAAGGTTTCACGTTTTTTGTTTGAGTATCATATATTAATAATAAATAATTAAAAAACTTTTAGGTATAAAAAATAAACTAGTATTTTTTACATGTTGAAGTGTGTGTTTATTTATTATTTCATTAGAACAAAATTTATACTGATATTTATATCACCTTTTTTTTTATTTCCCTTTTAAGAAATGTCCTATTATTCTAACAGGGGGAATGGGTGTATTATGCGCGCGCGTGTACTAGTGTTTCGGGGGACGAAATTTGAGCTTTTTGATTAACCTTTATTCAAGAGTCGGGTTTTGGGCCCCTTTAAAAAGTGATCTAAGGACGGCCATTTTTTGCAATTATCGTAGTTCCATTCAAAAGGGCCCCGCGCGCCCGCTCGGACCCACGATACACACCCTTTCCTCCTAGTAGTACTAAAAAGTATTCATAGAAGGGTCTCGAGTGAAGTAGCAATTTTTTAAAAAGATTGTTATAGGACTTTTGGGGGAACAAATATTCATAGCTCTTCTCTCCTTTAAATTGGTGTTTCAAATGTGATCACAATGTAAAGTAGTTGAAACCAGGGAAAACAGTGACAAATTTTTAATTTCCCTTTCCCATCGGAAAAAAACTATAATGTGCTGTGTTTAATTGAAAATAATTTTTGTTTACTAATTTTTTTTTTTTAAATTTTTCATTTACTTTGTCGTATATTATAATATAATGCCATATAAAGGAATATAGCAAATAATAATATATGATAAATATTAAATTCAATTATAAATGCCCTAATTTTTTAACATAATTAAAATTTCCAAAATCATTTTATTTTTTGACAATAATAACATTAAAAAAAATTTTTACGTTTAAAATTTATAAAAAAGCTTACTTTTTTTCAAAATTTTTTTGATTTGGAGATAAAACCTTTTTTCCTGCATCATGGACTATTTTGTCTAATTTATATCGGCATTAAAAAAATGTTACTTTCAATGGTAATAGCTTATTCGATTTTCACTTTAAATTTTTAAATAAAATGTTGAGCTAACTAGTGCTTTTTTTAGTAATTCTTTGGGAAAAATTGCACGTTGCGTGCTTTGTTGATACAAAAATTTATGACTGAAATGATTTAAAAAATAGTCAAATAATTTTTCTTGTAAAAAAGATTAAAAAAACAATTATGGATAATTAGTCATTAGGACTTAAGCTCTTAACATCCCCAAAAAATGGCAATATTTTAATCATAAAAAGCGGGTGCCTAGAAATTTAAAAATGTAGTCAGTGTCGTCTATTTTGATATGGAAAAACGGTTTTATATTTGAATTTTAAATTTTTACTTGATGTTTGTTTTAAAGGGTTTAAATTTTTTTTTTATTAAAAAATCAATGTTCTACGAAAGTTTTATTGTAAAATTTTCCCCATCTCAAGACAACTTTTTTTAAAAAATAAAAAATGCATAAAAATCTCCCAAAATATCTTAAAAAAAAGTTTGTTGCAATTAACCCAAACCAAACTTTGTTTTATAATGTAAGGCTGCTAAAAACAGTTTTTTTTTATTTAACATTTCCTTACATATGTGGGGGTGGATAAGCCTTTAAAGACGATTAGTCTGGCATGCCGGTGAAAAGAGTTTGGGCTCAAAACTAAAATATTTTTCCACTGCTTTTCTCTAAAGCACGGGGAGTTATTTAATGCTATCTTCCTACCATTCCCCTTAAGTGAATAATGTGGATAACCGTTGACGGTAGTCGAGCAGTGCACAAAAAAAAATATTGTTTATTCCCCCTATTTTTTTTTTTTTAATGAAATATTAAAAACTTATTAATCTCTTTGATTTTTGCAAACACATTTTCAATTGGGGTTTGTACATCCGATTAACCGCAAAACGATTCAGGTGCTAAAAAAAAAAGAAATTTGAAAGTAAAATTTTTAAAATGGACAGACCTCCAGTGGTTGTATTTTACTGTAAAAAATTAGAAAAATTTTTTTTGTTTTTATTACAGTACTATGTTTTATTTTCGTATATTAATATGATCAACAGGGCAACAGCGTTTGCACTGTTTTTTAAAATTATGATTTTTAAATGATGCAATATTGCAAAAAAAATAATTATAAAAAACTTTATGTCATGGTAACCCAGGCTCCCCAATATCATTTGTCCTTTTAAATAAATAGGGCTATAGTGGGCCACTTATATTATTATTATTATTTTATTAGATGCGTTTTTCCGTTGCACTTAGTATTGTGTAAGGGTAGGGTGATTGTGGAAAAAATGAGGACCTTCAGTTTCAGTGGAACCCCGAACCCGGTGGGGGGCCTGGTTTCCCAACATTCAAATTGTAAATAATAAAGTATTGTCGGGGTAAAGGGAAAGGGTTTTTGGCAATCAGATAAATCTCGCGGGCCGGGTTAAACCCCCAAAACCCAAGCAAGGAATGACACCTTCCCCCTAGACCCCGGTACCACATGTACATTAATAAGTGTTGTGTTGTGTATATGTTTAATACATTCTTTACATTAATATTTTTAATCATGCGATTTTTTTGTTTTAATTACATAATTTTAAAATCAAAATTTTTCAAAAAAATCTTTCAGCGGCCATGTTGATAAGATCTATAGTCAGGTGATCGGAGATTCTGCCCCCATTAATTTTTTTTGAAAAATTATTTCCCCTTTAAAAGAATGAAGCTGTTTTTAAAATTCGGGCCTTAAAGAATAAATTAAAATTTGTGTAAACTTGCCATAAAAAATTAGCTGGTTCTGTGATCGAATTTGATCAAACAACAGCATTCTTCACACCCACTGTTTGATTCCCCAATCAAAGTTAAGGGAGACATTAATACTTGATGTTAGTTTACTTGGATGAAGCTAAAAAAAGTTATAGAAATATCCCTAAACACCCCTTCGCAAAGCTGAAAGACATTTGAAAAAATGAAATAAAAAAGCAGGGCAATGTATAAATTTGATATTTAAAAACAGTAATTTGCCAATTTATTTATTATTTTTTGAGATTAGGCAAAAAGTTGGCTTTCTTTTATTTCCTTAAAAAAATGTATTATTCACTCATTTCATTAAAGGTCAAAATAATATAGCTTCAAAAGGGCGACAGTTTAAATTTAAAATCATTGTTTGAAGTGGAAAACAAGCTTTTTAAAGGTAAACCCCGCATTGCTTAAAAAATTTTGAATTTTTAAATATTTCGAAATACGATAAAATTAATCAAAAAAAATGTATTTGTTATAAAAAATTACAAGTATTTTCTCTTTTCAAGAAATACGATGCCGTTTTAAAAAGGGTTTTTAATTGTGCTTTATTACACAAAAATAGAAAAACATTCAAAACTGAAAAAAAATACTTTTTAATTTGTTTAAAAAATTTTTCGGTTTGGGGAAAAAAGAAATCTTAAAATTTTTAAAAACGTGAAAGAAAATTTAAAGTTTCGTTATTTTAAATGTAAAATTTAAACTTTAAATTTAAAAAACTAAACTTTATAAAAAAACATTGATTTTAAAAGTGTTCGCAACCCAAAATCTAAATTTGATTTTTTTATGTCACCCAGTTAAAAACCATCATGAACGACTCAAACTTATGTTTTTGATGGTAGGTTGCAAGTTTCTTTTGTTTTCAAAAAGGGATCCCAAATTGCTTGACCCTGGAACAATAAAAGTTTTGTTTGCAGCAAAGTTATAAAGGGGATAAACATTTTGATCCCCTGCCGTAGATTTGATCAAAATTTTAAAGTAAAACAAATATGAAACACTATAAAAAGCATTACTTTGGGAAAAATTTAATTTGAAAGGAGTAAATTTAACCCATAGGTTGCTATTATGTTTAAAATGTATGCTGGGGTTGTTAGGGCCTGATGTCCAAATTTTTAATTTAAAGAATTGCCATTTGTAATTCCTTAAGAAAATAATAATAAAAAAATAAGGCTAAGATAAAATGTAATTCGACCAAACTTTTATATTAAAAACCCTTTAAACGTGTTAACGTTAAAACAACCCCTTTTTTTTTTTAGATGCTTGAATTTGTGTTTTAAAATGTGGGTATTTTTAAAAATTATTTTTTAGTTTTTTGTGTAAAAAATGTGGCTTTAGTTTTTTCGTTGATAATAAAACTAAAATATTTATTTTAGTGTTTTTTGAACGGTGACTTAACGTACGATGATAATTTTGTTTTGCTTTCATGACTTTTTAAAATTTGTTTAAATTTTGGTATTTTTCGGTAATTTTTGTTTTACATGCAAAAGAGGTTTATTATTTGTTTATTGGTGGTAAAAACCAAAAAATCTTTTTGGTTTTTTATTAGCCACGGGAATTTTATGAGTGGAGTAAGGGGGTATAAAATTTTTCGTATAAAGGGATTTTAATAAATTTCCCGAGTTCTTTTATATACAAAATAATTGGGCCAATGGTTTATTCACCTCGAGAAAGTTGTGCTACGTTTTTTTATGGAAGTAAAATCCGTTTTTTCTGGGTTTTGAACCCACGAAAAATGTTTGAGGTGAGAATCTTACCCCAAACCCTAAGGTGCACATTGCAAAAATCAAATTATCCCCCCTTCCGATTGCAAAACAATTTGCTTTTACAATTTTTCCGTCCGACCCCCTTAACTGCATCACTGCACTCACTCAAACAACTCCCCCCCGTGGGTTTTAAAATATCCCCTAGAGTCGAGTAATCAAAAAGTAAAGTAACCCCCTGGTAATCCCTTTCCCCGTGTAAAAGGGGTGAAAAAATTTAACGAGGGGAGGGGAGGGGGGTGTGAGTGTAGACAGGGGGGCTAATATAGATCCGTGATTAAAGTCATACTTGTTTTTTCCTTTTTCTAAACTGATTTTTTGTGGTTCCATTTTTTTTATTTTGTCCCGTGCGTTTGGTTTAAGGTTGCGAGGGGATTTGAGGGGGTTTGGTTTAAATATTAATTAAGAGGGTTGAATGACACTGCTAGTGAATTTGAAAACCCACTAGTTGGGAGTAGTTTTAGTATGGGTCTAGGGGTGAGGGGAAGTTATTGATTAGGTTAATTATAGTTAAGAAAGTTGTTCAGGTAATTTTGCGTGTCCCCAAATTTAAAAATATTTTTTCAACGCAATTAGTGTCGAGGATAAAAAAAGGTTTTTATTTAAAGCAAAGAGTAATAATTGTACTTGAATGTTTCCCTTAAAAATAAATTAGGTTCTAATTTGACTTAAAATTTAAATAGGTAATCAAAAAATGCTTTTGGCTTGAAATATTTAAGTCCCCTTTTAAATTGTGGCTTTAAAATACGTAGTTCTATTCCCAACGTTTCAAAACATTTTATAACCTTTCTTTTTATTTTTTTGATGAAAAAAATTTGCAACGGGTTTTGAAACAGTTGAGAGTGTATAATTTGAGAGATAAAAATGGAAACCGAGGGGGTAGCCCGTATTTACTTTTTGGTGTTTATTTAAATTTTTTTTTGTTAGGTTAAATAGGTAGGTTGGTCAAATTAAGCTAAGTCAGTTTTTGTTGGGTTGTTAGGATAGGGGTTTCTTTTAGGACACAAGCTTTCCCCATTTCTTCGATAATTTAAAATTTTTAAAAAGATCCAAAACCCAACCCCTTTTTTCAAATTTACAAATTACCTGAACTATTTGTTTTTTATTCAATAAAAGTTAGGTTAATGTTAAAGTTTGGAAATGAATGCCTTAAAATAAAATTTAATTCAATTTTTATTTAATAAATGAATAAAAATTTTACACCAAAAATTTTTTTGATACATTTTGTTTCTTAATAGGTCATGGAAATTTTAAATTTTTGAGTTTGCAATGTTTGGACGTAAAAGTTTTAAATTTGTTCTATAAAAATTAAGTTAAAATTTACTTTAAGATAAAAATTTGATCAAATTTTTTTTTTTTATTTGTGTGTTTAGTTTAGGTTTGTAAAAAGTTTACAGCCAACTTGACAGTGAAAATCTTTGATAAACCTTATTGTTAAAAAAACTAAATATTCGTTCAGACCTCTAAGTTCCCTTTTAAAGCTTATTTAAGGTTTTGAACTTTGTTCCTAAAAAAAAATTAAAATTCCCGAAAATTGGTGGGGCTGTAAAAATATTTTTCACTTACAGATTACACCGACAAAGTAATTGTTTATTTATAAAAGACACGTTTTTAGTTTAAGTTCATCATTTAAAACAACGGGAAAACATAAATGTAAGACCTTTATTCTATTTTTTAATTTTAAAAAATAAGGGGGGGGGGAATATCAATTAAAAAAAAGAATTTTTTTCATAATTTTTTGGCTTCATTGAAAAATTTAGGGAACCCTTAGTCTTTTAAGAAAATATATGTTATCCAAATCCTTAAAACTAACCATTAATATTATGTAGTATAATGTGTAAAAGTATACTGTATTTGAATGTTTCAGTGGTTTCAGTCTCGTTGAAAACATTTTTTTGCAGATATCAAGCGTGTTCATTGAAAGCTAAGAAAGAAATCAATCAAACCCTCAAACTTATACAATGGATTTTCATAAAAAAAAAAAAAGTCTATTGTAACTAAAGATATTCATTCGATATTGGTTCACAAACCCGCTTGTTTTCACAAGTTGACAGATCAACGAGATGTCAGTGGGGGCATTGTTAATTTTATAAGTTTTTTGATCAACCCCAAAATTTGTGGTTACAAATTCATGGATTATTTATTTTATTGAAAGGGGATTTTGTCATTTTTTATTAATTTAGAAAAATTGCAATTTTTTTTTTGGATGGAGCCAGCTCCAAATTTAAGAGAGGCTCCTGTTTGAAAATTTAGAACATTTTCAAAATAAATATGTTTTACAAATGTCATGGAATGTTTTCGCCACCTCGCATGGCAAGAGGGTTGTTAAATGTTATTGGAGTCCCCGTTCAAGGTCAGTTATCAAGTTTTCAAATGCGGGAGGAATTTTCTCGCATAGCAGAAATTATAGACCCCAACTGCACATAAATATTCTTTTGATAAGAAGGAAATCGGGAGCACAAGCTTCCTTTGGAAGCAAATGGGAAAATTTCAGCCCTGAAAGTAAACATTCAGTTACCATTCTATTAGATAAGGATAGATATCAAATTAAAAGATATGAAAAGATAGAATTAAATTACCAAAACAAATAATTGACAATACCAATTAAGTGTATTATTTTATGAATTTAATAATAAAATTTAATAATATAATTTAATTTCTATCTTTTTCAATCTTTTAATTTGATATCTATCCTTATCTATTAAAATTTACAATTGTTCCTTACTACAAATAATTATGTATTTTTTTCAGTTACCATGTTAAACCACAAGGCCATAATAATATTGTGACAAGAAAAAACTTCATGATCCCAGTCATTTACTACAGTAAAACTTAAATTTACAGAAGTATTAATTTAATTATAAAACTCTTAAAAGTGAAAATGGAAAGTCAAAAATCTAATGATGAGCTCCAAAAATGGTTCATTTCAAAAAGACGGGTGGATGATTGTTTAATATGAGGGGAAAACATTTCCAGTTTAAAGAACATTTGATCTGGAAGTAAATGTGTTTGAAATTATCAAAAATTGGATAGTATTATAAATGGTCCCCAATAGAAGATTCATAATTGAGAATGTGGTTAACAAATCAAACCTATTGTTGCAGGAGACATGAAAATTTTTATTTTCTGAAAAAAAAAAAATCTTTACATAAGTATAAAAGTTGCATTTGAGAGAAAAAATCATCATAGAGTCATCCAAGCCATAATGAACATTTATATGATGCCAAAAATATGAAAAAAAAAGTCCAAATACAATGTTTTGGATATAAAAATATGGTGTGGGTGTACACTTTCAGACAAATTTACACCCGACACTACTGTTTAAACCCCCCAACACAGCATTTTTTTAATGGCCCTTTAGACTTGATACTTAGTATTTTCCATTGTAATTTTGAGGAAGTTGTTTTGTGTCTTATATTTTATTCTAAGTCATACAAAATTCTAGGTATTTACAATTCCAGATAATTCAAAATAATAATTGAAAATTTTTGTATTTGTCAGCGTGTGGTGTTTTACACACAAATTACAAACTTAATAAAATGTGCTTAATATCTTGAAATACAAATTGTCCTAAATATTTGAAAAGTATTTAAAATATGGAACATAAATATGTATTTTTCACCCAACATCATGAAATCCCCATATACAGGGTGGGGCTAAACCATTAGACGTTTAGTAACTTTAAAATTAATTGAAAATTAAACATTCATTTAAATAAATTAAAGCAAACTACATGCTATACTTTTTCAATTTTTGGTGAAAATGTCATTCTGGTGAGCCCCACTCAGGCAAACCTCATCACGTCGTTCATCACAAATGGTCTAATTGGGTTTCCGTCACACCCTATAAAATAACAAACTAATTACTTTTTTAGAGCATAGGTAGAATTCGCAGTCAGGGAAGGGAACCCAATGAACTTTTTGACGGTACTTGTTAAAGCTCACTGATTACAAGCCGGGGGAAAAAACAACTTTTCCCTCCGTCTATTCTTCGTACCCCACCTAGCCCATGTGCTTGGATCCTATTAGCATGTGCTTGATTGTTATTTGTGCTCAACTGCTTTAGATTTATTTTAAAGCTAAGACATTGATGTATTAATGTCTTGGCATCGCGTCTTAAGAGCGTTCATCATGCAGGCTCAACTCATTTTCCCGGGCTCGTTTGTTTGTGTGCGCACGAGTTATAGGAGTAAAGAGAAAGAAAATTATACCTCGATATTCCAGAAATACGTGCAGCGCTTTTATATTTGAATAGTTACTAGACATTTTCCGCTGGGGACGACGGGGACAAAGAGATATAATGAAGATTTGTACCCAGTGCTTATGTGTGAAGCCATTCAAAAATGGTCAAAAACGGCCTTTTCAATGCAGTTTTCTACCCCAATTGTTTTAATAGTTCAACCATGTTTAGTATTGGGGACTTCTATTAAATCTTGATAATAAATTATCCACGTGCAATAGTGTTCATGTAAAATTACGATTTTTAGCCCAAATGTATCAGAGTTTATTTGCATGCGATGCGTGCTTTAATACTCGCCAGGGATATTTGCAATTTATTCACATAATATACCCACTTCGGTGGCCTAATAGTCTAAGGTAGGGCGTGTCAAACTCGCAGCCCTTGAGCCACATGTAACACATCCAATGATCTGTATTAATACAAAATTGGGCCACGAAAAACCCTTTTTCCTAAACGTTCATAGCCTAGTTGGGCCACGGTCACTAGCTAGGAGGATTATCGTCATAGTTTGGTTGGGCTACGGTAAAATAGCTTGGAGGATTATCGTCATAGTTTGGTTGGGCTACGGTAACTACCCGGAGGACTATCGTCATAGCTTAGTTGGGCCACGATAACTAGTTAGGTGGATTATCGTCTTAGCTTAGTTGGGCCTTTGGGCTCTAGCTAGGAAAGGGCTATCGTCATAAATTAGTTGGGCCACGATAACTAGTAGGTGGATTATCGTCATAGCTTAGTTGGGCCCAATAAACTGTTAGGTGGATTATCGTCATAGCTTAGTGGCCATGGTCTCTAGCTAGGAGGATATCGTCATAGCTTGGTTGGGCCACGGTAACTAGCTAGGAGGATATCGCCATTAGCTTGGTTGGGGGACGATAACTAGTTAGGTGGATTATCGTCTAGCTTAGTTGGGCTACGGTCTCTAAAACTAGGAGGATTTTCGTCATAAATTAGTTGGGCCACGATAACTAGTTAGGTGGATTATCGTCATAGCTTAGTTGGGCCACAATAACTAGTTAGGTGGGGTTATCGTCATAGCTTAGTTGGGCCATGGTCTCTAGCTAGGAGGGGGCTATCGTTTTTTAGCTTGGTTGGGCCCCGGTAACTAGCTAGGAGGACTATCGTCTAGCTTGGTTGGGCACGGTAACTAGCTGGGAGGTTTATCATAAAGCTTAATTGGGCTACGTTAACTGACAACAAGAGTTATATCAAATTATATAAACTGCAGTGGTAAAAATTCACCCCCACCCAAAATTTCTCCCCTAGATTAGGTTAGGCTTTGTTTATGTTAGATTAGTTTAGGTTAGGTTAGATTAAACTAGGTTAGATTAGCTTAGAATTTTGTCCGTTCTTTATATCCATCGCTTGATGTTTTTCTTTCAGCCTGAGAAAACTATTTCAACCATCCTAAATGGAGACCACAACATCTGGGGCTGTACGGCATTACGCCTTGCTTGAATTTCTCAAGAAGGAACTCTCGGCCCAAACGTCCCTTCACCTAATCCTTTGCTGATTACGAACCTTTAGCTGATTCAGCAACAATAAGGCCGAATCTCTTATTATAAACAAACCCAATTTTTTAAACCTTTTGCCAACTTCGGCACACTGTCCAAGGGTGATACATTTGTCAAGAAAAGACTATCATTAAAATATAGAGAATTATAATTTGTGTTTATAAGTTCTTCTAAAGTTTTTTAAAAAAAATAGTGTTAATAGTGTTTAGTTTTAATGAATTTAAAGGAGGGAAAATTTAAATCTCATTGGTGTTAAGGGAGAATTTATACACAATTTAGTAAAATAACCACCTCATCACAACTGGCATGGATTTGTAGGCCCCAAATTCACATCAGCGATAAACTAGGCTGAATGTTGCTCGACGTGTAGGCCACGTGACAACCTATGTGGGTGCTTTATATGTATAATTTCTTTCGAAACCACGTTATTAAAGCACAGTAAATTCTAAGAAAATTTAGTTTGTTTGATAAATGTTACACAAAGTTAAGGGAAAATGCCCTACTTTTTTACACCCAACCTCAATCCAGCCCAGACAAGACGAGACTTATACCTTTGTGTTAGTGCTTACCGTAATCACTTTCAATAGACTAAATAGGTTGAAATGATTGCCACCTTTCATGTTAGACGAAGTAGCACTCTAGTACATTCTATCAAGGTACCATTAATACAAATAACAGCTAAGTTTCGAAATCTTGTTTGAAAATTTTTTTAAAATCTATAATTTCTTATTTCTGGTTTTAGTTTCTGGAGTGACCGAGAAAACTTAACTCTGGTGAAATCTCTGATTTATCCTTTCACAGTGATGACTGATGAATTAACGGCCAGGAGACTGGGTGTTGTGCACGTTCTAGAGCTAGGTTGTCTATAAGTAATGTGTTTAATTTAGACAGCTTGGTTCATATTGTCTAAGATAAATACTTACATAATATAATGATGATAATAATAAAACTACAATTTCATGGATCTGTCTAATAGATGCATTTGGCCCACTTGAAGGTGTTCAAACTCCACAACCCAACTCTTTGAAGGAGTGTAGCTCTCTAGTATCATACGTATGAACCAATTGGTGGTAACTGTTGTTCACTGGTCTGACAGATGCGACGGAAGAGTTAGCGCGCACATGGAACTAAATATCAAGTACAACCCTTTGTTACGTTTACAAGTACACAAGAGGCTTCTGTGGCCTTGTGGTCTAACGCGCTACTCTCACAGTTAAGCTAGATGTCGATAATGAGGAGCTTGAGGATCTAGTTCCGATAGGGTATATTGAGGCTGATGGGATTTTCCAAAATAGTTTTGAACTTTCCCTTACGCAAATACGGGTACAACTCCTAAAGGCTAAATATAACCTTCTTCATAAATTTATTTTATAATCTCATTCCAACCGCATTCACCTTGCTGTTGTGTTTCTACTGACAAATCCAAAATCTCCATCCATAAAACAATGTTGACTTTAATATACTTTTATATACTGCCATCACTTCCTCTTTCAATATTTATTCATTATTTGCAATATTCCCTATACATCCAACTACTCTCCGAGATGCATTCACCCGTCTGTCGTTTTCAACAGTCATCCTTTCATTTTTACAGAACAATCTGCCCAGATACACAAAACCATTCTCTTGTGCTAACAGTTTCCTGATAGGCCCTTATCAAACACTATCACCTTACTTTTAGAGACTTTTATACAAAGATCCATTCATGCTATCACCACAATAGACCAATTTACTGTATTATGCAAGTTACTTTCATTACCAGCTATAAGAAAAATAATATTGAATGTCTTAATAAATCTTATATTTATAATATTAGTATAAAGTATTAATTTCAAATAAGTGATTGCGTGAACAGAAAATTATTGTTCTATTACTGGAAGTACCTTAACTTAATCATAGCCTTAACAATAAACATAAAAACATTATAAATTTTATCTTAAGTATCTAAAATGGTTATTTTCTTGATACTACTGTAAATGTCAATCTAAAAAAAACACCACTTACACAACATTATATAAATTGTTTAGCAGCTTTAACTTAGAGTCCATTAATAATAATTACACCTGCAGTTACATAATCTTAACACGTACCATTAAAATAAAAACCTGATATAGTAGCTAAACAGCGTTAACAACCAAACTATTAACCGAGAAAGAAAATAACTCAACGGAAGATTCCTTGAATTGGCAAAGCTTTCTTCTGAGTCAAGGTTATTATATTAGCAGTTTATCATTCACAAATAACTTAACCTAAGACCAGCTAAATAAATAAATCTCTGGCATTAAGGAACTCAAAAATTCATGATCTACAGAACGTAAGCTTTGCATCTAACCCTAACTTGAGTCACCTCCACCAATCCTTGGCCTGAAATCAAACCTTTAAATTAATTTCATAATTATATTCGCACATGTGGTATTCAGTACATGCCTGTCATAAGCCCCACTTGTCACATGACCGCTTGAGGGGCAAAACATGATAATACATTGAGCCCCAAAAGC
>JBCFYV010001378.1:0-68487 GCA_039000515.1 Timema cristinae | reverse complement strand
ATTGAACATACTCAACTGTAAAAAATAACAGTTAAAATGTTATTTAAAAAAAATTAAATGGGAACGAATATGTTGGAAAAAATACAATTTATTAGGTTACCTTTTATTTTTAACAATATTTTTAAATATCTTTAGCAAATGTTATTAAAATATTCAGCAAACCTTACAATTCACAAAATAAAAACCAATATTCTGTGAGTCAGGTTGACAAATATATTATATCATTGGATGTCCTCTCCACTTTTATTGAAACAGCTATCATCACTGTCATACACGCGTTTCCTTGTCTTCAATCTTGGTTCAATATGATTAGCTGTGGCTAAACCAGAAAATATCCAAAATCAAGACAGCCCTCACTTTGAAAATCTCTTTATTTGCTTTCGATCATTCCACAATAGGGGTTAGCCTACTTTGGAGCCTCTCAGATACTATCTCGAAGGTTCAGGAATTGAACATATTCTTTCAGAGAGCTAAGTTCTGACACCTGGTTCAATACAAGGATGGCTTGGAGGTAAGCATTTCAACAGATGTAAACGAGTCGAGTACACATCTAACTTTCATTGTCTCTAGAAAGTTTCCTTTTCCATAAGTTGCTAGGACAACTACAAAACATTACAACATTAGAAAATGCTTTAATATCAGGTGATAAAACTGAATGCTGACCTTTCTCAAGATATTTTGGGAAAGATTTATTGAAAGTTCAAATATAAGCAAGTGTATGATGAGTTCAAAGAAATCCAATCAAGATCAGGATTTTACGGAAAAACAGCTCAGTTTTATCAATCATACTTGATCATGTTAACATCTACAAATTCTTCAGCAGATCATAGGACAAGTAACCTTGAAATCTATACGGATGCCCTGGATAAAACAATTCCTGCCTTATTTCTCAGGAAAGAGGCTGAACTATTCTCAATGGTTGACGGTGGTAGCTCCTGAAACTTCTTAACTTAGGAACCAAATTATGAATATGTATATATAATCAATAAATGCATTCATTATGATTTTTTCCACTTTAAAATGTGATGTGATTTTATTTACTTAAGCTCAATTTGCTTATTGGGGCTCCACCCCCCTAATCCCCAATGACCAAACGTGTGGATCTTGCCAAATCTGTAACTGCTGGTGCAATCCATTTTTAGGTAGGTTCTACTGTTTAGCCACAAGAGGACCTCCAAAGAAAGATTCATACTTTAAAGTTGCTTCGCCGTTTTGAATTTTTTTCAAGGGTTAAAAAAGTAAGCTTTTTAATTTTTTGGAATTTTCCCTTTCCAGTCAAAGGTTATAAGCTATTAAGTTTGCCAAATTTTCAAGTTTCTAGCTCATCTGGGAAGTGGATGAGTCAGCCATGTGGCTTTATAGAAGTATAATAATAAAGCTATACTAGTATAGTGTTTTCAAGTTTTGTAAGAACCTTTTGGTGTAATCTGGTTAGCAAGGGCCTTCAAGAATTATACATTTTAGGGCAGTGATGGGCAAACTTTTCAGGGAGTGGGCGAAAAGAAAAGAGTCAGGTGGTCTGACACAGTTTATTAAAAGTTACAATGGTACGTTTAAAAAAAACCTTTTACAATTAAATCCTATTGATTATTAAATGGATTTATATTGTATTGATAATTAATTCTGATACAATGTGAGTTGTCTACATTATTAAATAAAAAAAGACAATTAACACTACTTGAATGAAGGAGTGTGCGGTGAGTGAAACTGTGACTGTTCTTCTAAAAGTTTTTCATCGTCTGGTTCCAACTGGAACGAGGTGACTCTCAGAAGTGAAGCTAAGTAGCCATCTGTCAGTCTATTTCTAACACTACTTTTTCACAGTATCATATTAGAAAACACTGGCCCACATATATATGATGATGCAAACATGGCGATAACCTTCTGGGCATTAAGATATCAAATTTGGGAAACTTGATTTCAACAAGGACTTGTAGAACTCAAGTTTTGGGACATTGAGAAATGACTGCTTCAATTGTGTGTTACATTGCAATTCAATTCATTCAAGCTGAATGTCCGGTGTCACTGTTTTGCAATTCACGGAATTCTGAAATATTCAAGTCTTGTTCAATGCTTCAATCTCCATTCACATTCACCATGAAGTCTTCTCACGCTGGCCTTATAGCTCATAAGTTTGTCTTCCATCACTGGGGCGATTGGTTTAACTTCAGGTAGCGGGATAAGTCATTCCTTGCTAGCCAATTAGCAAAGAGTACAAGTTGCATTTTAAACCCTCTCAAGTGACCCCAGATCTCAACAAACTGTGGGGAAATGCATTTTTTTCTTGTTTTTTTTTAACACTTTTTCTTATCGGAATTTGAAATCCTTTCGAGGGTCGCATTGAACCTGGCCTTGGGGTGAACTTTACTCGTCACTGGCTTAGGGCCTAAATCAGGCTTGGCTGTATTAGCATCTGTTATTACTATGTCATCTATAATTACACTTGAACCAGATAGCCCGTCATTCTTTGGAACATTCCTGGCGCTGAATCAATACTGTATGGTACACAGCTATACATAAATAATTCTTTGTGGCTACTTAGGTACAAGGTTTTTTTAAAACTTTCATTTAGTTTAACTTTCTGATAGTCCTGGCATAAACAAGGCCCAAGATTTATAACATATTTTTATTGCCGAGCGTCTTTATGCTCGTTAGTAATAAAAGACTAAAGCGTGTCACCAGTTTGTGTTGGATTCTAGAGCTTAATTCTTAGCCTTTCTCAAGATTCCTTCCTATTTGTTACTTAGTTTATATTTTCTGATCTCCATCCACATTTTCAAAATAATTTTAATCCTATGATTTTACTAGTTTCTAGGCCACCAAACAAATATTTATTGTAAAAATATACCTCCATACAATTATTTGTGATATAGTATTGTTGATGTACCGTACCTATTAGGGGCACAAGTTGGTCTGTTAGCCGCAGCAATCCTGTCCAATCTTTTCAAACTGTCACTACTCAACACATCACTGTACTGCAATATTGTGTTCTTCACATAGCTACACAAACAAAACACAATGTATTTGTACTCGCTCTTTGCTAAACTCAGCGTTATTTTAAACTAAGTGTTTGGACCTTGCCGTAACACATGGAAAATTATCTAATAAATTCTAATATTATTTAATTTTTCCAAAATAAATAAGAATTGAGATGGTGGTATAGGCCCTTATATAATGAAGATAAAAATTGACCTTTTTACTTCCTTATGATCCCTTGGAGAGAGAAGGTATTGTTGTGATCAAAAAACTCCAACCCAAGATGTGGATAGATGTGGACATTTCATGACCTTTGAACCTAGAGTTGAAACCATTTTAAGGAGCAGGCTAAAATTTTGTACACAATGTTTTCCAAGGAATTTTTGGAATTAGATATTTAATGCTAAAACTATTTGATTTGTAAGCTAAGGGTGAAAATAGAAAGAAAAAAAAATCTCTAAATTGGCTCTAAATATGATGATTAAAATTTTCATCAAGGCCTTGTTTAACTCTACGAACAAAATTGAGATTCTCATTTTTCTGTGAAAATGACCTTACTTAAGCGAAAATTTTCAATTTTGATCATCTCCCTGAAACTCTTTTAGATTCAAAATACTTCACTGTGAAAATGTGGGGCTATTAAAAATAAAAATAAAATCTTTTGAAATGTGTGTTTGTTTATAAAATAAATCGCTACTGACGCTATAAGCAAATATTCTTTTTAATAGAAGTCTTTGTAATGGGAAATTGATTGTTATGTTCTTTGGTAGACAAAGTTTCTTCTATTTTCTCAATGTTTCTGTTACAGTTTATATTATTTAATCTATGCTCTATTCCTTTATGTCTCTGTAACACTGTATATTATTTTGTTTTGTGAAACCATAATTATCTTCCAAGTTGTAAGTAAATATCTCCATTTTTAGATAAAGTAGTGAGAAAGTCCGTGTGGACACAGTATCATTTATTTTTTTCAGTTCATCATTTTATGCAAAGTGATACAATCCACTAAAGTTTTCTTTATTTCCAAGTGAATTTAAATGAGTGTTTAGATCATCGGTTCTAAACCACAATCATTGCTATAGTGTTGTCCCTCCCACATAAGGAAGTTGAGAGTCACACATGGATGTTCTCTCAACTTACCTTGTTTGGTTCCGCTATGGCATTGCAAGCCATAGTGTAGTCATAATTATTAAGACATTAATGGTGTGTATGGTATGCAAGCTCTTGTTGCAAATCATTCCTCGAGGATCACTGTCCAATATCTAATAGAATATTGTCCTGCTTTCTCCATTTTGTACTACTCTAACCCTCTACCACCCCTCTTTAAAACTAATCTAAAACTAACACTCAAGACTAGTTTCAGGATCTCCTCAAACTGACCCATCTTGATGACCCTGCTACCAATGATGGTTCTAACGACTGACTGCAGGGAGTGTCATGACTGGGATGTGGAACAAAGCACAAGACTGTCAGTGGACTTTCAAAATATGCAGGGAGTTTCATGACTGGGATGTGGAACAAAGCACAAGACTGTCAGTGGACTTTCAAAATATGCAGGGAGTGTCATGACTGGGATGTGGAACAAAGCACAAGACTGTCAGTGGACTTTCAAAATATGCAGGGAGTGTCATGACTGGGATGTGGAACAAAGCACAAGACTGTCAGTGGAGATTTCAAAATCAGAGTTCATGATGGGATGTGGAACAAACCAAAGACTGTCATGGACTTTCAAAATATGAGGGAGTTCGACTTGGGATGTGGAACAAAGCACAAGACTGTCACTGACTTTCAAATGCAGGTATGTCATGACTGGTTGTGGAAAAGTTCACAAGACCGGTCATGGACTTCAAATAGGCTGTTGCGCAACACCAAATGCAATCAAAAACTGGGAAGAAACATTCAAAAGATTCTCACTCATACCTTAGGATATCAAGTTTAATTTTTATTCTTTGATTACAATGAACTTATTTAGAGCTATTAAGAACTAGACTAATATATTGCATAAATTAAGGAAATTCCAACAAACAACTGCATCATTTAATTAACACTCAAAAAACTAAACTTAATGTGTAGAAAAAAATTTTTTAAGGTAACCTCTTCATTTGTCATATTTCTAAGATTCAAATCCAAATGGATTCAGGTACCCTATCCTTACCTTGACAAATACTGTGAATGTGGGAATGCAGGCCTCCAACCCTGGTTTTGTTGAGGTTTCCACGTAACTGGTCCTTCATTTGCATCTCCAACACCTTTCATTGAACTTCAGACTGTAAGTGCAGTACAACTCCGAACGGGTAGTAATGAGCGGTGCTTAATAGAAACAATGGATTCATGATTAGAGATTTGTAGAACGTTAATTAGTTGAGATTCTTAGAAAACGGCATGTTGAGAGTTTTAACACTGTTAGTGCAGAGTCATCCAACACTGGTTCATGTGTGAAGGTTTCCAGAACTGTTCATTTGGAGGTTTTCAGACACCTGCTTATGTTGGGGTTTTCAGACACTGCTTATGTGGAGAGTTTCAGACACCTGTTCATGTATGAGAGGTTTTCAGCACCTGCTCAGTTGGAGTTCCAGACACCTGGCTTCATGTGTGAAGTTTCCAGACACCTGGCTTCATGTGTGAGAGGTTTCCAGACACCTGTCTTCATGTGTGAGAGGTTTTCCAGACACCTGGCTTCATGTGTGAGAGGTCTTCTCAGACACTGGCTTCATGTGTGAGAGGTCTTCTCAGACACCTGGCTTCATGTGTGAGAGTTTTCCAGACACCTGGCTTCATGTGTGAGAGGTCTTCAGACACCTGGCTTCATGTGTGAGAGGTCTTTCCAGACACCTGGCTTCATGTGTGAGAGGTCTTCCAGGACAACCTGGCTTCATGTGTGAGAGGTCTTCAGACACCGGCTTCATGTGTGAGAGGTCTTCCAGACACCTGGCTTCATGTGTGAGAGGTTTTCAGACACCTGGCTTCATGTGTGAGAGGTCTTCCAGACACCTGGCTTCATGTGTGAGAGGTCTTCCAGACACCTGCTCATGTGTGAGAGGTCTTCAGACACCTGGCTTCATGTGTGAGAGTTTCCAGACACCTGGCTTTCTGTGTGAGAGGTTTTCCAGACACCTGCTTCATGTGTGAGAGGTTTCCAGACACCTGGCTTCATGTGTGAGAGGTCTTTCCAGACACCTGGCTTCATGTGTGAGAGGTCTTCCAGACACCTGGCTTCATGTGTGAGAGGTTTTCCAGACACCTGGCTTCATGTGTGAGAAGTCTTCAGACACCTGCTTCATGTGTGAGAGGTTTCCAGACACCTGGCTTCATGTGTGAGAGGTCTTCAACCCTGCTCAGGTAAGCTTCAGACACCTGGTTTCATGTGTGAGAGGTTTTCCAGACACCGGGCTTTATGTGTTAGAGGGTCTTTCAGACACCTGGCTTCATGTGTGAGAGGTCTTCCGGGAACACCTGGCTTCATGTGTGAGAGGTCTTTCAGACACCTGGCTTCATGTGTAAGAAGTCTTCCAGACACCTGGTTCGTGTGTGAGAAGTCTTCCAGACACCTGCTTTCATGTGTGAGAGGTCTTCCAGACACCTGGCTTCAGTGTGAGAAGTCTTCCAGACACCTGGTTTCATGTGTGAGAGGTCTTCCAGACACCTGACTTCATGTGTGAGAGGTTTTCCAGACCCCTGGTTTCATGTACGAGAAGTTTTCCAGACCCCTGGCTTCATGTGTGAAAAGTCTTCCAGACACCTGTCTTCATGTGTGAATTTAGTTTTCCAGACCCCTGGCTTCATGTGTGAGAGGTCTTCCAGACACCGGGCTTCATGTGTGAGGGGTTTCTTCCAGACACCTGGCTTCATGTGTGAGAGGTCTTCCAGACACCTGGTTTCATGTACGAGAAGTTTTTCCAGACACCTGGCTTCATGTTGAGAAGTTCTTCCAGACACTGGTTTCATGTGTGAGGGGTTTCTTCCAGACACCGGGCTCATGTGTGTGAGGTTTTCCAGACACCTGGCTTCTAGTGTGTGGGGTTTTTTCCAGACACCTGGCTTCATGTGTGAGAGGTCTTCCAGACACCTGGCTTCATGTGTGAGAGGTCTTCCAGACACCTGGTTTCATGTGTGAGAGGTTTTCAAGACAACCTGGCTTCATGTGTGAGAGGTTTCCAGACACCTGGTTTTTTATGTACGAGAATTTTTCCAGACACCTGGTTATGTGTGAGAAGTCTTCCAGACACCTGGTTTCATGTTTGGAGGTCATCCAACACCTGCTTATGTGTAAGAGGTCTTCCAGACACCTGGCTTAATGTGTGAGAGTTCTTCCAGACCCTGGTTTCATGTGTAAGGGGTTTTTCAAGACCACCTGGCTTCATGTGGGGAGAGGTTTTTCCAGACACCTGGTTTCATGTACGAGAGGTTTTTCCAGACACCTGGCTTCATGTGTGAGGGGTTTTTCCCCAGACACCTGGCTTCATGTGTGCCCAGGTTTTCCAAACACCTGGCTTCATGTGTGAATATTTTTCCAGAACCTGGCTTCATGTGTGAATATTTTTCCAGACCCTGGCTTCATGTGTGAATAGTTTTCCAGACGCCTGGCTTCATGTGTGAGAGGTCTTCTTTCCAGACACCTGGCGTCATGTGTGAATAGTTTTCAGACGCCTGACTTCATGTGTGAGAGGTCTTCCAGACACCTGGCTTCATGTGCAGAGTCTTCCAGACACCTGGCGTCATGCGTGAAAGGTCTTCCAGACACCTGGTTTCATGTGTGAATAGTTTTCCAGACGCCTGGCTTCATGTGTGAATAGTTTTCCAGACACCTGGCTTCATTGTGAATAGTTTTCCAGACACCTGGCTTCATGTGTGATAGTTTTCCAGACGCCTGGCTTCATGTGTGAATAGTTTTCCAGACGCCTGGCTTCATGTGTGAATAGTTTTCCAGACACCTGGCGTCATGTGTGAATAGTTTCCAGACGCCTGGCTTCATGTGTGAGAGGTCTTTCCAGACACCTGGCGTCATGTGTGAATAGTTTTCCAGACGCCTGACTTCATGTGTGAGAGGTCTTCCAGACACCTGGCTTCATGTGTGAGAGGTTTTCCAGACACCTTGCTTCATGTGTGAGAGGTTTTCCAGACACCTGGCTTCATGTGTGAGAGGTCTTCCAGACACCTGGCTTCATGTGTGAGAGGTTTTCCAGACACCTGGCTTCATGTGTGACAGGTTTTCCAAACACCTGGCTTCATGTGTGAATAGTTTTCCATACACCTGGCTTCATGTGTGAATAGTTTTCCAGACGCCTGGCTTCATGTGTGAATAGTTTTCCAGACGCCTGGCTTCATGTGTGAGAGGTCTTCCAGACACCTGGCGTCATGTGTGAATAGTTTTCCAGACGCCTGACTTCATGTGTGAGAGGTCTTCCAGACACCTGGCTTCATGTTTGAGAGGTTTTCCAGACACCTGGCTTCAGGTGCCAGCGGTCTTCAGACACCCGGCGTCATGTGTGAGAAGTCTTCCAGACACCTGGCGTCATGTGTGAGAGGTTTTCCAGACACCTGGCTTCATGTGCGAAAGTTTTTCCTGACACCTGGCTTCATGTGCGAGAGGTTTTCCAGACACCTATCTTATGTGTGAATAGTTTTCCAGACACCTGGCTTCATGTGTGAAAGGCTTTCCAGACACCTGGCTTCATGTGTGAATAGTTTTCCAGACGCCTGTCTTCATGTGTGAGAGGTCTTCCAGACACCTGGCTTCATGTGTGAATAGTTTTCCAGACACCTGGTTTCATGTGTGAGAGGTTTTCCAGACCATGGCTTCATGTGTGAGAGGTTTTCCAGACACCTGGCTTCATGTGTGAATAGTTTTCCAGACGCCTGGCTTCATGTGTGAGAGGCTTTCCAGACTCCTGGCTTCATATGTGAATAGTTTTCCAGACACCTGGCTTCATGTGTGAATAGTTTTCCAGACACCTGGCTTCATGTGTGATAGGTTTTCCAGACACATGGCTTCATGTGTGAATAGTTTTCCAGACACCTGGCATCATATGTGAATAGTTTTCCAGACGCCTGGCTTCATGTGTGACAGGTTTTCCAGACGCCTGGTTTCATGTGTGAGAGGTTTTCCAGACACCTGGCTTCATGTGTGACAGGTTTTCCAAACACCTGGCTTCATGTGTGAATAGTTTTCAGACACCTGTCTTCATGTGTGAATAGTTTTCCCAGACACCAGTGGGCTGTTGGAGGATAGCATTATTTTTTAAACTTACTGTGTATGTTTTCACCCACTCGCTCCCCATTTGACTATAGAATGAGCTCTGCTCTACACACGCCACCTCAACTTTAAAGATATTTTCAGGATGCATACAACCCTTTCGAATTTTAATTCTGACTCTGAATTTATTAGAATGTTCCAGTTCAGCACTAAAGCTGTTATTAATTCTTCCCGCAGTCAAATTGGAAGACCCTTGGTTTGCTTGTGCTATCTGACCAAGGTGCTCTATTTATAGGATGGTATTTTTGTTTTTTTAATATTATTTATGTTTATATCTTACAAATCGTCTGAAGTAAATAAATTACATTATCAAATGAAATATACAGTTGTCATAATGATCATGTTATCATACAGGCGCGCCTTCGTTTGCATAAGTAATTAATTTGACAAATATGCTTCATTTTTGACAAATATGCTTCAATAATGACAAGTAGGCTACGCTGTGATTAAATCAGAAAAAGATTTAATTGCAAATTAGTACTGCTAGAGCTCATTCACACCCGAGTTCACTTGGATGACAGCTCAAAAATTCACTAGAAATACTCCCTAATGTATCCCTACGTCGACAGCTGACATCTGTCACTTTGGATAACTGTAATGAAAACAGATGGTAATGTATGAATGTTTTAGTTACCCACATTTTTTAGGCCAATATTAATCATATTTATTTGAGGTTAGCCACAAAGCTATTTATCATTTTTTTCCACTTAAAAAAAAATTATCTCGAAATTTAAAAAAATCCCAAGTAGCAAAGGAGAGTACACAAGAAGGGCAATGTTGAGAACGTTGTAGGTGGGGGAGGGAGGGGGGGGGCGCAGGAGGAGGCTATGACGTCACCGGGAAAACCCATTGCCATATAGATAGAGGAAGGTGGAGGGTTGTGACAAAATAGATTCAGTGGCTTGCGGCTGGGAACCATTTCCCACACTCTACGCCAGGGGTGACCAACACGCGGAAGCATTTTAAGTGGCACGCCTAAAGTCACCAAATATAACAATAACAAATTTGATGAAAAAATAAATCACTTGTTGTTTGGTGCCGAACTGACTGGTGCGTAGGCCTACTGTGTTATCCTCCGCTGTAAATATTAGTTTCTATAGTGATTCACTTGCTGTTAGTATCGTTTTGTAATGGCCTTAAGTAAGCCATCTACTTCCAAAAGGAAGTACGAGGACGATTATTGCTCTTCGGAGTTTAATTGTGAATGGGAAGAACAGTTTTTATTTGTGGGGCTAGTGTTGCAGCTCCAAAAAGTTTAGCCTAAATCGGCACTTCAAACAGATGCATCCCGATATTAACATAAAATATCCAATTGGCTCAGCATTAAGAACAGAATTTGTAATCAAAAGAAACATTCACTAACTGGCAACAAATGCTTTTTTAAAACAAAAGTGATCAGCTGATGACAAATGGTCAAAGTTTCTTATGAAATCGCCCTCATCAATGCTCGAAAAAAAAAAAGCCATAGGCCTACTCGAAGGAGAAGAGATAATAAAGCCAAGTCTAATGGCCTTCGCAAAAGCCACTGAAGATCCTAATGTCCTTAAAATGGTGGATGACGTTTGCACTTTCAGAAATACAGTTGCGGTGGATCGATGAGATGTCTGGTGACGTTTGCAAACAAGTATTTTCGTGTATCAATACTTTTAAAATACTTTTCCATTACCTTGGACAAGGGCTGTGATATAAGTGACACTGCTCAACTTTGTGTTTATGTGCGTTGTATCAACGATCAATTTGATTTCATGAAGAGTTTCTAGACTTGCGCCAGCTAGTTTTATGTAAAGGGGAAGATATTTGAAAGAAATAAAATTATTCATTGGAAACAACAGTTTAGATTGGGATAAATTAGACAGTGTTTGTACGGATGGGCCCCCGGCAATGACTGGCAAAGTAAAAGGTTTTGTAGCTTTGTTGGAAGGTTATTTGAAGCGTAAAGTTTTTAAATACCACTGCATTATCCATCAAGAAGCCCTTTGTGCCAAAGACATGAAATTCTCTTCTGTGCTCGATCCATTGGTGCGATGTATCAACAAGATCCGAGCTGAACAGAAGGGAATTCCGTGAACTCCTTGAAGCAGAATCGGAGACAAACACCGTGGTGAGCTTCTGCTTCATGCAGTGTCCGTTGGTTGTCACAGGGGAAAGCCCCTTGAGAGATTTTGGAATTTAAAGGTAATGTTCTGAAGTTTTTGGATGAAAATGGGTAACTACCTGATGAGTGTACGCTTTTGAAGAATGAAGACTGGCAATGGGAGTTAGCTCTTCTGACGGACATTATGGGTCACCTTAACAACTTTGTGACGTTGTCACAGACATAATGCAAACATGGACGATCTGGCTCACCTGATCTGGTCCCCTTTGACTGGGCTGGATCTCGACTTCATGAAACACGCGCACTCAACTCCACTCAACACACGCGGCTTACTGACCGCCCGTGGCTCGAGGCCGATTAGAGCAAGACTCGGACAATTGAACATCAAGATGCGCTAACCCGTATGCGCCGACGGTTGTGTTCGAGTGAAACAAGACTCATCCACCGGCGCGTGATTTGAAATTATCACGAGAATAATCGAGAATTCTGTCGAAGCAACGTACACCCCTCTCCCTTCGTCCCAGTGTGATTCCCGCCGTTTGTGAACACGTGATTGACTTTGTACAGTATATAACGGCTGGACTGTGTAGTGATGTCACTCATTTCTCTGCACTCGATTAGGTGAGACACTTGTCTTAGATTTAGAGTAGGTCGTTGTTCGACGTTTTCTAAATTATGTTTGGGTTAAATTGTTCAAAATTTAAGTTTCAACTTTAAATAAAATCATGATTTACTAATAGCTATATTTCTCTGAGACTGCAGGATTTGCCTGTCAGCCATTATGGTTTATGCGCTAGCTTTTTTCTTTGTACTTAACGTTGTGTCCGCCTCACGGACGGGTTGGAACTTTAGCATGGCGCCATCTTGGGCGCTAATGGAACTTTAGCATGTCGCCATCTTGGGGCGCTAATTATTTCTGTTTAACGTGTAACTTATTTTAAAATAGTTGTTCTGCTTGCTAAAAGTTAAAGATTTGTTACGATTGTGATTCTTTTTAAATTGTTACTCAACTCGGGGGGCGCGAGCCCGTGCACCCAGCACATTGGTCATTACAATAATAATAATTAGATTGAACTAATTTGATTGGGATCTATTGTAACAGGTTGAGTTTTTGGTAAATCATTTTCTCTGTCGCGCCTTACAATGGCAGTCTATTATAAAACTTCATACTTATGTCAATATAGTGTCGGCATCGCCAGTCGTGTAGACCTATACATATTACTTGTATTTAACTTTCCTGCTAGGTTAGTCGCCTTCTGCGAGGGTCAATTTAACTATGACTACGTTGGTATTAATCATTCTGTTTTCTCTTAACGATTGGGGTCTTGCCCCTTTATTTATTGTTTACTTCGGCCCTTATCGGCCAGTCACTCGACTTTCCTAGAGTGCCTCGCTCTTGTATGTCTGCTAGTTGTTTGTAGAATAAATAAACTCTCTTGTAACTTACCTACCTTTTATTTATTGTAATTTGAACCTATCAAATCATATGAAGGGGGGGTTACAAAGAAAGAAGCTGCGCAAACTCTGCTCTCGCAGAGTTGAGTGGGGCACTTAATAGGATATTAGGTATAGTTAGGAGAGAAAATAGGGTCCGCCTGTCTGCAGTATTGTTGGATGATTGATATTGTACTGATTCTTGTTTGTTTATGTTTCATGACTCCGTGACCATGGAGACCACTCCTGCAACTGCCATGTCCACCTTGACCACATCTAAGACTGCTGTCTACCGCCTGAGCCGGGACGAGTTGACAGCTGAGCTGACTTCAAGGGGCGTCTCCTTCCCTCCCAATGCTACTGTGGGTGAGCTCAGATCTAAGCTATGTGGGGAGATTAGCGGGACTGGGGAGGCTGAGACTGACTCGGGTATGGACAGGATTGAGGATGGGAATCCACCCCTTTAGCGCCTACGCTCCTCCTCCACCCCCTTCACTAGTTAAATGTCAGAACAAAGTACTTATGGAGATTTTGAATCGGACCCCTGTTTGCGACGGTCAAGATCACGCTACTCTGTTTAAATTTATGGTTGAGATCAACAGAGCATATTGTCTAAAGTTAGCGAGTGATAGTGAATTTTTGATTCTGTGTTTGGCCAAAACTTCTGGTTTTTTAACCCAGTTGTTCTCCCGTGAAATTCAAAATGGTTTATCTTGGAGATCACTTACTGACCTCATTTTAGAAGCGCTGTTACCCAGTAGGGCTAGAGAAAGGTTATGTAAGGAAGTTATTCACAGGTTTCAATATCCCCACGAATCGTTGAGAGATTTTGTTTTATCTATCACAGAGGCAGCTCAAGTTCTCAAAGTGGTCTGGGGGAAAGTCAGATCGTTGATATTATTCTTGAGAATGTGTCGCCCCTCACCCGGCGACATTTTGTATTTACATGTAAGCCCTGTACGGTACTTGAACTTTTCTCTCTAGCATCTCCGATTGAAAACACCCTGCTCGCCGAACAGGAGTATTTAAGTGCGCATGCGCCGGCGGCATTAAACCCGCAGGGCGCACGGGTTCAACTCCCGAACCTATGAATACGGCCTTGTCATTAGCGCCTGTACTTCGGGCGATCGCGATGCTAACACTCCTAGGGACAACTTCAGGCCTTCGGGTTCTGACAACCGTGCGCCCCGCGACCTCTCGCGCATGAGATGTTTTCGGTGTAGAAGGACTGGGTCACGTACAGAGACAGTGTAGATCGGGAAACTTATAGGGCGCGCTCGTAGTCGTGGTCCGGTCGTGCCCACTTGTATTAAACCACATGCTCCTACTCCTGTAGTTCAGATCCAGGTAGCCCAAAAGGATTGTGTTGCTCTTTTAGATACTGGAGCCAGTCACTCATTTATATGCCGTGAGTTCTTGCGCCAGTTAGAGGTAAAACAAAAATCGATTATAGGTCGATAAGTCCTAAGATTTACGCCGTGGCTAATGGGCAGACTATCTTGGTCGATTGTAAAGTAGTGCTCTCTATTAAGATAGAAAGATTTGCCTGGAAACGTCCATTCTTTGTTATGCCAGAACTTCCCTTTGATGTTATTCTAGGGACTGACTTCATGTTCGAGACTGGAGTCAAACTTGACCTGAGACGCTTAGGAATATCTTTTAGTTTTGAACCTAGTTTGTTTATTCCGTTTTGTGTTGGGCACCATCCTCGCAGGTTGTTCCCCATTGTCGAGGAACGTGAAGCGATAGATCGTTTGATAGCTCGATTCCCTGACGTCATCACTGACAGATGGGGCAAGTGCGACATTTTGCCGTACGACATTGTGGCGCAGGACCACATTCCCTGTTAGATCTGGTCCCTACTCCTGTGCACCCCCCAAACTCGAGATATTTAGAAATCTTATCATGGACTTGGAACAAAAGGAGGTTATTCGTCCCTCCAAATCCCCATACGCAAGTCCTGCGTTCATTATTCCCAGGAAAGGTCATGGGCATCGCTTGATTGTCGATTATAGAAAGCTTAATAAAAAAATAGTGTTCGACCCATACCCCATGCCTAGCATAGAGTCCGCCTTCCAACATCTTGGCGGAGCCAAATATTACAGCTTGATTGACCTTAATGCGAGTTTTCTGCAATGTGCTCTCTCAGAGTCGTCTAAGAAATTTACCGCGTTTATCACCCCCTGGCAAGTCTACGAATTCAACCGAGTGCCGTTAGGGATAAGTTGCGGGGGGCAAGCGTTGAGTAGAGTCTTAGACCATATTTTGGCGGACCTGAAATACAAATTCGTGTTTAACTACCTTGATGATATCTGCGTCTACAGCAAATCTTTTGATGACCATTTGCGTCATGTTGAGGTAGTGTTGAGGCGCCTGCGCGAGGCTGGGTTGACTGTAAACCCGGAGAAAGTCACATGGGCGAAGAGATCTATCCCATATCTTGGCTATATCATTTCTGAGGGTAACCTGCTCGTTGACCCGGATCGGGTTAAGCCTATCTTGGATTTTCCCGCCCCAAAAAACATAAAAGGGGTATTACGGTTTCTAGGTATGTGCGCCTACTACGCTAGGTTCATCCGAACTTCTCTGACTTAGCCAACCCCTTAACTCCTTGAAAAAAAAGGGTGCCACCTTTATTTGGGGTTCTGCCCAACAGCAGGCTTTTGTTGCGCTTAAGCGCCACCTAGTGTCGCCAGCCGTGCTACGCATGCCTGACTTTTCTCTGCCTTTCCAACTACATGTTGATGCCTCCTCTGTAGCGCTAGGGGCGGTTCTCTCTCAAACGACTTCCGAGGGAAGTAGACCTGTAGCTTTCGCCAGCAGAACTTTGAGCCCTGCCGAAAGAAAGTATAGCATATATGAAAAGGAATGTCTCAGCTGTATCTTCGGCATCGACAAGTTCGCTGACTATCTAGAGCTTCGCCAGTTTGAGTTGTACACTGACAACATGGCCCTCAGCTGGATATGGAATCACCCGAAACAACTAGGGAAAATTGGACGGTGGGTTTGGAAGCTATCCAGGTTTAAGTTTACTACCCATCACGTTGCTGGGAAGCTTAATGTTGTCGCTGACGCTTTGTCTAGGATGTGTGAGGATAAGGAACCTGTAGGAGAATGTAAGGAGGATGGCTCGTTATTTGTTATCCATACGATTCCCGAATCCTTTATCTCAATCAAAGACCATCAGTTGATGGATCCGTGTTGCAGACAGATCGTTGACAGGATCAAGCGTGGAGAGAGGATTGGGAACTACGAGATTTTTAAAGACCTCTTAGTAGTTCGTGTCAAGGGTAGGATAAGATATTTTGTGCCAGAGAAACTTAGGCCTATGTTACTTAAATATTTCCACGACTCCCTTTTTGGCGGCCATTGCGGTGTCCTTAAGACCGAACGCAAGATTTCTAAGGAATTTTTTTGGCCCTTAATGCCTAGAGACGTTAGAGATTGGGTGCGCAAATGTGAGCCGTGTCAATTGGCCAAACCGGCGCGTAATTCTAAAATAGGGTTTCACTCCGCGGATGTTGCTAAGCAACCGTGGGAGAAAGTTTTTGTTGATTTCGTCGGCCCCCTTACCCGCTCTACCCAAGGGAACACCTCTATACTCGTTGCCATGGACGCCTTCTCTAAATTCGTCATACTCATCCCCCTAAGGAACATGAAGGCAAGGACGACTGTTAATGCTCTGTGCAGGCGTGTTTGGGCGATTTTAGGGACCCCAAGGGTCATAGTAAGTGATAATGGACCGTGTTTCCGTTCTAAAGCTTTCGGAGATATGTGTTTTTCGTGGGGGATAAGACACGTTACCACTAGCCCGTACAACCCATCGCCGAACCATGTAGAAAGGTTTAATCGTAACCTAAACGTTGCCTTGACGATCTTTCACCACCTGGATCACACCCACTGGGACCAGGACTTAGACGTTTTGAACATTGCTTTTAACGCCGCTTTCCATGAGTCAGTCAAAGCCACTCCTTCCTCTATCCTCCTCAATAGGGACCTGAACCACCCATTATTGTTTAACTGGGATATTGACCCACTCCTTAATGACGCAGGTGATTGTTCTTATGAAAAGAAATGTGAGGTAGCTTTTTCTAACCTCCTGAAGTCCCAAAGGAAGGTTGCCGCCACCTATAACCGAGGGCGTATCCCTGTCCCATTTAAACTTGGGGACATTGTTGTGTGCAAGTGTTTTCCTCTTAGCTCAGCTGCTGACAAGTCTTCGGCGAAGATGGCGTATAAGTGGAGTGGTCCCTGGTCAATTGAAAGATTTCTTACACCTGTTTCGGTATTGTTAAAAGAAGTATCCGACCCATCTTTGACACGTAGAGCACATGTCAGCCACCTAAAGGCTGCAGGGAAATGAGTCAATTGACCCCGTGCTGTGTGTCGTCTGTTTGCTTAAGTGTACCTTTGTGATTTAATTTTGCGTTCTTAAGTGCATGTTTCTAGGTATTCTATATTGTTGTATATATAATTTATATAAGGGAAGGGGTACCACCCCCTGGTATTGTTAGGATAAATTTGTAGTACTGTAGGGCCTAGGTATGACTTTGGGCAGAAACTTGTGTTGGACTGTTTATAATAAAGCGTGTGTCGGGTCCAAAGTACATGGTGCAGAACGTTCGCCCCACCGACCGGACTACCTCTAAGTGCGTGTGAAGCGGCAAACCCACCTTTCCTCATTCGTGGAAAGTCGTCGCTAAACAGAGTTGTGGGTATCTCTGTGACTCGTGCTGGTAGACAATGTTAGTGCTACGAAACTGCCACAGTAACTTTCAAGGATGGCTGCGCTAACTGATAAACTTTACAATTGGATGTGGTGTTCACGTGTAAACTTTTGTTCTCAGAGACTTCACCTATTCGGCCTTCCGCCCCCCCCCCCTTTTCTGCCCTGCCCTTTCCTTCCCCTCCTTTGTTCCTGTACACTCATCGGCAGTCAATGATCGCCCAGCTGGGCGTGGCGATGAAGCTTCCCTGGTGGTTAAAGCGGGCCACCTTACGAGCATATGCTGTCTCCCTGTCAACCCGGGATGACGGTGTGTTGGAGTGAGCGTGTGAAGCAGAGGTCAACCCCCGGAGTCCAGTTATTCGTCATCTCCCGAACCTGCATCTGGCCACCTAACATGGCCTCGGAGGGTACCGGAGCCGCCACCCACCCTCTAGTCAGCGGTGAACATCGAGGAAGGCGCCTCCCCGTGTCTTCACCAAAGGCTAAGGACGTCCTTCTTCTCCGTCCAAGGGGGGACATTGTGACGTTGTCACAGACATAATGCAAACATGGACGATCTGGCTCACCTGATCTGGTCCCCTTTGACTGGGCTGGATCTCGACTTCATGAAACACGCGCACTCAACTCCACTCAACATCACGCGGCTTACTGACCGCCCGTGGCTCGAGGCCCGATTAGAGCAAGACTCGGACAATTGAACATCAAGATGCGCTAACCCGTATGCGCCGACGGTTGTGTTCGAGTGAAACAAGACTCATCCACCGGCGCGTGATTTGAAATTATCACGAGAATAATCGAGAATTCTGTCGAAGCAACGTACACCCCTCTCCCTTCGTCCCAGTGTGATTCCCGCCGTTTGTGAACACGTGATTGACTTTGTACAGTATATAACGGCTGGACTGTGTAGTGATGTCACTCATTTCTCTGCACTCGATTAGGTGAGACACTTGTCTTAGATTTAGACGTAGGTCGTTGTTCGACGTTTTCTAAATTATGTTTGGGTTAAATTGTTCAAAATTTAAGTTTCAACTTTAAATATAAATCATGATTACTAATAGCTATATTTCTCTGAGACTGCAGGATTTGCCTGTCAGCCATTATGGTTTATGCGCTAGCTTTTTTCTTTGTACTTAACGTTGTGTCCGCCTCACGGACGGGTTGGAACTTTAGCATGGCGCCATCTTGGGGCGCTAATGGAACTTTAGCATGTCGCCATCTTGGGGCGCTAATTATTTCTGTTTAACGTGTAACTTATTTTAAAATAGTTGTTCTGCTTGCTAAAAGTTAAAGATTTGTTACGATTGTGATTCTTTTTAAATTGTTACTCAACTCGGGGGCGCGAGCCCGTGCACCCAGCACATTGGTCATTACAATAATAATAATTAGATTGAACTAATTTGATTGGGATCTATTGTAACAGGTTGAGTTTAGGTAAATCATTTTCTCTGTCGCGCCTTACAATGGCAGTCTATTATAAAACTTCATACTTATGTCAATATAGTGTCGGCATCGCCAGGTCGTGTAGACCTATACATATTACTTGTATTTAACTTTCCTGCTAGGTTAGTCGCCTTCTGCGAGGGTCAATTTAACTATGACTACGTTGGTATTAATCATTCTGTTTTCTCTTAACGACTTGGGGTCTTGCCCCTTTATTTATTGTTTACTTCGGCCCTTATCGGCCAGTCACTCGACTTTCCTAGAGTGCCTCGCTCTTGTATGTCTGCTAGTTGTTTGTAGAATAAAATAAACTCTCTTGTAACTTACCTACCTTTTATTTATTGTAATTTGAACCTATCAAATCATATGAAGGGGGGGTTACAACTTGAATCAGCGTTTGAAAGGTAAAAAATAACATGTTTCCGACCCTATTCAGTTCCATTCAGGCTTTTAAAGCAAAGCTCACTCTGCTGGAGCATAATATTTCTCAGAATGAGTTCTCCCAATTTCCTCGAATGAAAACACTTTCCAACACTGAATGTAGTGGTGGGCTTCCAGGCTTTATAAATACAAACATGCTATTTCTGATCTGAAAAACTCTTTTGAAACTAGGTTTTCAGACTTCCAGGATGAAAAGAAAAATGTTCAACTTTTCACGAATCCCTTTTCAATCTCTATAGAGGAAATGGTTCTCTACCCTTCTAATGTACAAATTGACTTGCTATTCAGAACAACACAGCAATTCACAGCAAGTACAAGGAAGTACTTGGGAATCCATCCAGCTAAGAATTTTCCATCTTCTGGAAATGCCTTCCCTCGTGCCAGTATCCTAAATTAAGAGACCTGGCCTTGAGATATTGTTGTAGGTTTGGTTCAACGTACATCTGTGAGCAAACATTTTCACTTATGAACTTGGTCAAAAATAAGTACCATTCAGTTCTCACTTATAAGCATCTAAAAAACCTGATCCTTCTTGCTTCTTCCAAAGCAAATCCAAATATTAAAGAGCTTGTTAACGTTAAAGAGATCCAGAAACCTCACTGAAAGCTGAAATATTTATTTTTTATAATTAAAAATTGCTGTGGTTTCTACTATTATTCAATTGTCTTCTTATTGCTGTTTTTATTAACTATCATTAATAGAACATAGTCACAGAATTACAGGGTGTGAACAGTGTACAGTAGCTGTGAATTATTTTTGGAATGAAAATTCTTGAAAAATGCCATTTTTGATTAAAAGTTAAATATTTTACATGGGGTTTTGTTAATGTGTTTTATGATGTCTTTTCTGAGAAACACAGGTATAAACAAAACTCCTAATATAATTAGCAATAAATAATTATATAAGTTATATTACAGTATTATATTATCAAATTTTAAATGGGCTTTATTTATTATTGGCTATATTTTTCTAAAGGTGTTGTGGGTACTGAAGTTAAGTTAGGTTTGAGCTTTTGGGGTGGAGTGGCACGCCAAGGATTCTTAGCGCAAATAGTGGCATGCCAGGAAGAACGGTTGGCTACCCCTGCTCTACGCTAAACGGCCGGCCATAGAGGATGCTCCTGCAAGCTCCCGCACTCACTAGCGATGCCGACATTTACGGACGTCACGGGAGGAGTGCCCGACGACATGGACTGCACATTCCCCCACCAATAAATACAAATAAACTCCAAGGCTAGTCCCAATCCTACCCAGACATACGATACAATGGGCACACATAAATAACCAAATAAAACAAATACGGAAATAACATTACATTTTGTGGAAAAGTGATCAGGTGGAGGGGGAGGTATGAAACCCCTGACGTAGTGCCAACAACCAATCAAAGAGCCAGGGATATTTATATCGTCCAATCCCAGCCTGTTTAGGTAGCCAACCTAGCTACTTACCTATGCCATGCAAATTATACTGTGATCCATGCTTCTGCAGATGCTGATACACTGATAAAAGATAAATCTGGTTGTGAAATTAATTGCAATTGCAAAAAAAAGGCAGTCTTCATTGCTTAACAACGTGTGGTGTATGTGCTGGTGAGTCTTGCACCAATAGAGTGGAGATCGACGTTAACGATGACCTTTACACACTTGAATGTGTTGATGAAGGTGACCCCTTGATGAACTGGAGAGCTGTGATACGCAGGATGAAATGCGTTAATCTCCCCCCAATTCAGTCAACCCAAAGCGACGACTCTTGGCTAAGTAGCTGATGACAATGACAATATCATGATTTAATAGTGCAATCATAAACTTCATCTGCACATTAAAACTGGGTCTATACCAGTATTGTAAATTATCAAATTGTATTATACTAATATGCTAAGTATTAATTAATTTGCATTCTTGTAAATCTGAAGATTATTCAGATTCCTCCTTTTTAGCTACTGTGAGCATGGCATTCGATTATGAAGAAAATAACACGTTGTACATAGACTAGACTATTTTCACATTATTGGTTTATATATAATTATACATAACCTTTTGACCGTACAAGATAAATACGTACAAATGATACGGGCTCTTTTTTAATAGAGAAATTTAATATCTTTATTTTTAATAGCTGTATTTTCCTCTTAAAATCAGCATTTTACGAGATTAATAAGAAAAACCTCTTTTGTCCACTTTTTTCCAATATGGTGACATGTTCCTTATGCTGATTTCAAGTGATTCTCTCCCAGAGTTAAGGGAAACTCTATCAAATATTTTCCAGTAAAAATTAACTTCCCAAAAATTATTTCCCTCTAGCCACACAATATTCCTATACCATAACTATTCAGTGTAATTATTACTCCCGACTATTTGTAAAATATTTAAAATGTCCCATAACAAGATATCTTCATGCAAGTAAATTCCTTTTTAAAGCCCTATTGGCCTGTGTGACTATGCTTTAAAACAAAATTAAGATAACGGAAGTTAAAATACTTCACAAACTTGGCCATATTTATAAAAAATATGATGGACAACTCTTATGGTGGTTGTTTAGCAAATAGTAATAGACATAAACATTAAATTACATTTCTAAATTAATCAATATTTTTAATTTTATCCTCACAGCTCCCAATACCATATTTTATAATGATTAATTTTAAGTGTACTACAGAGACAGTGGAACAAACCTATAGACAAAACACTATCAAAAATCAATCTCGTTGCCATTGAAACACATCTATCATAAGTGGCCACCAGGTAGCTCTAGGTGTACTTTGGTGTCTGAAAAGTTGTAGGCCTATGCACCCTATACACTTTAAGGTGCCAGAAACGTGTTTGATTAAAGTGTGCAGTAAAGTTCACAAGGGCGTAGTGTACAGACTATTTGGATACAGTCATGGCGATACCAGCAAGAGACATAATTCATCCTACACCGATGACTAACAATCAGCTGGTCGCAAATAAATCCCGGGAAGGGGCCACACTTTGGCATTTACACATTTATTAAAATATACACTGTTGCAGAAACAATTATTCAAAGAGACCAAATGAAATTATATTCATTTTTATAGAAACATTGAGGAAAGAGGAGCCTCTCGTTCCTCTAAAGAGCATAAGATTCAATTCTAATGTATATATAGGCTTATATCTCAGAAACTATTGATTTTCATAAATCTATTTCAAACAAAATAGTTTTATATTTAATATTACTAAATTTAACAATGATAGATTATTTCGTATATCAAATAGTTTAGCTTATGATCAAAATTGTAAATTTCTGCTCAAGTAGGCACCCTTCAAGTCATTTTCATGAGAAAACAAGAACTGCCATTTTGATTTTTAATGTTGAACAATGCCTAGATACAAAATTTAATCAAAGTTAGTGTGTCGAATTTTGAGAAAATTGATTTTATCCCTTTTTTCCCCTCAGTAAGCTACCTTTAAATGTAGGGTTAGATATTTAAATTCCAAAAAGTCCTCAGGGGAACCTACGGAAACCTTAGCCTGATCAGTAAATGTTTTCGGCTCTATTCCAAGATACAGACAGGTAAAGAAACAAAAACGGCATCTCTAAAACAGATTTTTTGGTTTTAAAGGGTCGTTTACCTTCTAAATTTATTAAAATCTTAAGTTCTATTTTGCTGACGATCACATTAGGGGTCGAGAGAAAGTGATAATAACTTTCAATATATTAAGATGTATATAAAACTAAGCAATCCGCAATGCCTATATTGGGTCCCATATACTGGCTTGGCCATCAATAAAGTGTGTATGTGGCTGGTAGCACATAATTATCCTTGTAATAAAATTATGCACTTTCATATCCTACATATATCTCTTTTATAGTTGTTTATTTATAATTAAGTTTGCAATGTTGACACTTATCTCATTTCTGCCAGTTGTGTAAAGTACGCGTGCAATCTCCAGAGAGATGAGTGAATCGTGTTATTCCTTAGAGACCATCCAAGGTATCTCAGATTAACCAAGCCACGGAATGTAACAATTGTTATCAGATTTTACGGAAATACTCCCCTGTCTCCTACAACGCTTCTACCCTTGTATTACATATAAAGCTATCAACTGATCTTTATAGACTGTTGAACTATACCTTGCTCGGGGTAGGGATAATCTTTGGAGCCTTTTGGAGCAACAGCTTCCACTTCTCAAGCTAGAATATTCATCACTGGACCTTCTACAAACATAACAAAAAATGTGATAGTTAAAGTAAAATTATACCAACCGAGCTTAATAAATAAATATGACATTGCATTTTATTTCTGTTTTGCTACATTAAATTGTTATAATAACGTTTAAGGTGGAGTAGGAGTGTAAAGAAGTGAGAAAAGGACGGGGGTTTTGAAATTCTTATAGCAAAACATTATTTTGCCTTTGGCCACAATAAATGAAATGTTTCCATTAGAAACGCAGTGTAATTTTCTTCACAAGGTGATATCAACAGTTGTTTAATATCTGTCAAGGGTTTCCTGGTATTTAATGACAACCTCTCTTCATTCAAAAAGTTCTTCATCTAATGTCACTATGCTCATGACCGATATTCAACAACTGTTGATATCATCGTGTGAAGAAATATAAACTCTTATGTTTCTACTGGAGCACTATATTATTTATTTTAGTAAAAAAAAGATGTTGCTATACAAATTGCCAAAATTCTGCCCTTAACTCACGTTTTCTACACTCCCACCTTGACTCTTGTTTTCTACACTCCCACCTTGACTCTTGTTTTCTACACTCCCACCTTAACTCTTGTTTTCTACACTCCCACCTTGACTCTTGTTTTCTACACTCCCACCTTGACTCTTGTTTTCTACACTCCCACCTTGACTCTTGTTTTCTACACTCCCACCTTAACTCTTGTTTTCTACACTCCCACCTTGACTCTTGTTTTCTACACTCCCACCTTGACTCTTGTTTTCTACACTCCCACCTTGACTCTTGTTTTCTACACTCCCACCTTAACTCACGTTTTCTACACTCCCACCTTGACTCTTGTATGGAAGGAGAAAAGAGTTTAAATACCAGAATACTCAATACCTACTTTTTAACATGAACCAAAGTATATTAAATATCCAACTACAGAATGGAGCAATTAAGTGAATCGGTTTTAGGTTGGCAATACTAGTCCATGGTGTGAGGGAGCCTAGTGAGAGAGGTGGCGACAGGCGTTCGTTGTGTGTACTGGGATTCGGTACACAATTGATAGTTGGCCGGTGCAACAACGCGTATTTGCTATGGAGCAGTTTATAAAAACAAACTCCTTTGTTGACGTTCAACGTGCATTTAGGCGCAAGTTTGGTGACGAGCGTGGCCGGGAACCGCCATCACTCAACTAATATGATTTATGGGTAAGTCAGTGGTGCGCAAGTGGATCAGTGCAAAATAAACAACTAACACTTTTAAAGACCGTCAGAACACCTGGGAACGTGGGGCACATGATAGGGGCCTTGTCGTTCAGCACGGTGACACGCCTCTATGCTTGTCTCGAAGAAGTCTTTCGAAGATGTTGCGACCGGACCTCCGATTTCACACATACAAAGTTCCTTTAGCGCAAGAACTGAGCCAACATGATATTGTCCGGTTGCAATGTTGTTTGGTGTGTTGTCGGGACCATGTGTGTCATAGGGCGGCATTTCTTGAAAATACTGTTGGCCGAGTTACAACACTCAACTCAGAAAGGTACGTAGACATGATAATAAATGTCCTTGTTCCTGAGTCACGTCAGCGTCAGCTTGGAAATATTTGGGTTTAACAAAATGGAGCCACTTCGTAATAGAATGGAAACACTGCACAATTTCCTCCCAGGATGCATCATTTTCTTGTTTGGTGGCGTTCAATGGTTTCCACACTCAATTATGGAGGTATTTTAAATAGAAGGTGTTCTCTCGTTGATTCAGCAATATTGAAGACTGAAAGTCCAAAACTCGCCAAGAAGTTGGTGTCATTTCACCAGATCTGCTTCGCAGGCACGTATACAGATTTCACCAGCGATTGCAGCAGTGCACTGCCAATAACAGTGCACATTTGGGTGACAATATTTTTAAACAGTAAATTATAACACTTGTTTCCAAAGCTTTAAGAAAATCTGTAGGCCTAAAATGTTTCATTACAGATTTGGTCAATTTTATAGTTTTCTATTTCATTTTGAAAATGGTTCGCTGTAAATGTTCTATCCTGTATGAATGATTGTTAACTATATCTCAAATAAATTGTTTATTCTCTCAGGGCAACTGTGCCCAACAAACAAATAAAACAGAAACAATTAAATTATCTATAAAAGGGGCAGGCTATAGTGACAATTCCAACTGCTGCTATATATGCTTAGTTAGGCGTTTTTAAATAGAAAGTGATTTTTTTATTTGTATTTTTAAATTTATTTAGGTTGCAAAATTTAAACATACTTATAATAATAATAATTATATATATAATTATTATGATCATTATATTGTCAGTGTTTAGTAATATTTAGGCCATATTAATTTAATTAACAGACATAATGGGGGTGACACTCGGATAGCACTCTTTATATGACATTTCTTCCCGCCTCCTTTCCCCCGTCTAAAGTATTCATTTACTGCTGTAGTTTTTGGTCAGAGTTCACAGATTCGTAAATATTTTACTCTTATATATTAATTTTTTTTAAATCCATATGATTTTATCCATAGGATAAATTTTAATGTGTATTAAAAATGGATCTCTCCGTATTAAGTGGAAATTTATATAAAACATAAATTTTAACTCGAACAAACAATTTGACGCCATTTAAAAATATATTTCCCATTCCGAGTTTCGGCTGTTTTGTAAATTTTATGTCTTCTTCAATGTCAGTGACAATATAATTCCTTTATTTAAAACTGACATTTCTTACTCGACTATTATTTGATTAATTGCTCAAATTTCTCTCTTGATATTTTATAATATTATTAGCCCTTTGCTTTGTATATTTTTTTCATTTGTGTACATTCTTTGTTTATAATATTTGTAACGAGTTACAAGCTAAAGCTATTTCAAATGGGGCAACACTCACCAAAACCCTTTGAAGAACTTCAACACAAGAGCGCGTGCTCTGACCTCCGCTCTGCAACGCTCTACACAACTGACTGAATGGAGCTTTCGACCGACTGACTGCTCGGGGCTCGATCCACGCCCGGCCGGAAACGAAGACTGAGGTTCCACATGGCCACGTCAGAGGTAGTTCCGGCGTTATGGTAGTGTCGAATACTTTACTCGTTGCGAGGACCTTCCTTTTCATGTCGTGTTTGTTCTTACTACCTACCCCCTCCTTCCCTTACCCCTTCTCTCTGTGGATACAATTATGAGTATATATTGGGACGTTGGTTTTCAATGGTCACTTATTATACCACCGACTGGCCTAGGTGAGGACGGCAACTAAGTGGCCGGGATCTATTATTTAAATATTCAAAATTCTCTTTCGACGTAATGGGGGGAGATACTTATCAAAATTATAATCTTGGACTTAATTTATATAAACTTTAAACTTAGAAATGTTTCATACCGCTCGTAGCAAATGCGGTCGCCTTTCTCCTTATGCGAGATTTATTTCAATTAGTCTGGGTAACTTTTCTTTAATTGTATGTCTTATTTAATGGATGTATTTTCAAGCCACGCTGTGGCAAACGTCGTGTCTCTCATGATATCTTGAGCTCATATATTGTTATTGCAGTTATCTTGTTATATGATCAAACGTAGAGCACGTGGCACTTGTAGATTAGTTTGGGACTTGGTCCTAAGATAGAGTCTTGTAAATTACCAATCGACATTATGTTGATTTCTTGTGGTTTGAAGGCGCGTATTTGTTTTTCTTATTATTGTTACCTAAGTTTGAATGATTGTAGGGGTTACGATGTAGTACAGGTTTTTTGCACCTATTACTCAAGCTAAAGGAACTATAAATTTTGACTTTCTGTAAGAGCTATTTATATTTCTAATTTAACATGTTATGTGATCATTATTATTGCGTTTTGCTTGAAGGCGCATATTTGGGTGATTTCCCGTATTAGTGCTGATGTTAGTAAATGTAGAAATATCAGATAGGAGTAATATCAATAAATGCGCGGGGTATTCAACTTTGAACCATAGACTTCCTTGATTTCTATTTATATTAGTGTTGTACTGACAACCAACTAATTACTGTTTGTTCCCTTATTATTTTCTGGTATTGCAATGTCTTGTATTTCCATTATCTAAATGAGTTTATTTAATTCTGAGAGGATAAGCGCTTCACGCCATGATCTTATATTTTGTTCTATTTATGTATTTACCCTTTTTTATTATTCTAAATAAGATAAACAAACTTTGTTATCTATACTTATAAAATAACATGTCCTGACTGACTGACTGATTCATCATCGCCGAGCGCAAACTATCAAGGCTACAAACATGAAATTCGGACTGTATATTCATTTTGTTATGTAGGCACCCACTAAGAAAGGATTTTAGAAAATTCCACCCAAAGGTGTCAAAATAGGGGATGATAATATGTATGATAATATGTATGAAAGTCCGTCATTTTGAAAGTTACATAAACAAAATTTTGTATTTCGGTTATTGATGTAAAACAAATAAATACGTGTTTCAGGAATTTTGGAAATTTTATTTAATAAGGGATGAAAAAGGGGGTGAAAATTTGTATCGGACTTGAATTATTTTTGATCTGAGGTCAAGTTATGGTCATCAACGTAACGTAATATTTTAAATTAATCTGTAAATACATATGTATATTTTCGTATTTGTATATAATCAACTTCCACGCGAGCAAATTTACATATTGTATTTTATATATGCTTTTATTTATAGTAATATTATCAATAACTATGTCCCTGTCTCAACCAGGTTTATATTTAATCTATATGCCCTATTTCAGAAATTCACACTTGTTCAGTGAAAGGCTTAGATGGGTTTCCCCTGTTGCCTATACTTCCCCACCTGTCAATAGAGTCATTGACAAGTAGAGGAAGCTTTGGATGATTTGTTATGCAAGTTACAGGTTATTTTCACAGACCCTTATAGTAAGGGGAAATGCAGGATACTGTTACTCATTTACATAATGGGTTGGGTCTCCTGGGATGCTGGGGGATGTGAGGTAGGGGGTGGGGGTTGGGGGGTTGGAGCACCTGCCTGACTGAGAGATGTGAGGGGAAGACTATTTTTTTGGTGCGGCATACGGGGACTCATTTGCATAATTGAGGTTTCCCGGGGGATGTAAAGGGTTGGAGCACGCGGATGACAGAGAGAGGTGATGAGTCAGGGTTCTCCCTCTCTCTCATCAGATTGAGAAGGGTGACAGAGAGAGGTGAGGGGTCAGGGTTCTCTCTCATCAGATGAGGCAGGGTTGAGTGTTCTCTCTCCCGACGAGCCAGCGAGTTTTTTTCTCCCTCTCTCCCGGCGAGTTTTTTCTCTCTCTCTCTCTCTCTCTTTCATCGACGTGATGTAGTAGGGTTTGGGAGGGCAGCTTATGAACCTCGAACCCTCAGTCCTTGGGATATGACAAGTATTATCCTCCCCTAAATAAATAGTACAGAGTATATTCTCTCTCTCTCTCAAACCCTGATGGTCTGACCTCAATCCTCAGTCCTAGCAAAGATTGGGAATTAAGGATATGACAAGTATTATTCTCCCCCTAAATAAATATTACAGTTTTTTAAACCTAGTATATTCTTAGTATTACATTGATACATATATTCAGTACCAAATTCTCTCTCTCAAAGATTCTTTCATGCATAGTCTTAGTCTTTCAACATACACATACATATAGTCTTTTCAACACGCGCACGACCGTTATTTCACCACTTGAAAAGATCGTATTTACCGTCGCCTAGATAGATCAGTCCGCGCTGCGACGCGTTAAACCGACTTCTGTATCTCGCGCCAAAGTTTTTGCCTGGAAGATGCACTTTGCCCACATAGTCCAGCGTCACGATGTTTGGCTCGTCCTCCGGTTCGCTGATCTCTTCGTCTCCTTCCAGGCGACGAACGTTGTAGGTCCGATACTTTTCGAGTTCGGAGACGCTTTTGACGCGGTCGAGTTCCTCCCGGTCGATCCGATCCAGCTCGACGCACAAAGCGTCTTCCTCGTGCAGGGATGTCGATTCCTCGAGCTGGGGAGCGTCTTCGCTGAGAATTTGCGGCTCGTCCCCTTCCTTCAGCTTGTAGACGGGACATGATGTTGAACAGTTCTCCACGGACTGACTCGCCTCGTACATTCCCGGATTATGGCATCCGAGCCAGTGCACCGAAGAGTCGCAACACTCGCTGTAACCCTTCTCGGCTCTCGCGATGTAGTATTCCAAGCTGTTGTCTGAGATCTTAATTTCACTCATGTCCTCCAGACGATAACCCAACCGTCTAAACATTTCGAATGAGATGCGTCTCCCTACCTCCCGGTCACTTTATATGCTCGGGATGGAGGGGGGAACATACCCTCACCACCCCTCTATATCCTTCGCATCGATCCACGAACCCTAACCATTTGACCTACGCTCTATTTCCGGAACGTCTGACCATCTTCTCCACGAGGTAGACGTCGGGATACGAAGTCTTTCTAAGTTCCTTAGCGTATAAACCGCCCGTGATAGGGTTACCTTTCATATCTTCGAGTAGGAAGGTCCTGGGATTAGTCTCGACCACCTTGCGTATTTTAAACAGTGATGGTCTGACTTCAATCCTCAGTCCTGACAAAAGATTAGGAATTAAGGTTAAATATCTTCTGTATGTTTTCAATCCTTAGTCCTGACAAGTATTATTCTCTCTCTCTCTCAAGATGATTGCCAAAACACCCTGATGATCTGACTTCAATCCTCAGTCCTGGAAAAGATCGGGAATTAAGGTTAAATATCTTCTGCTCAAGATGATTGCCAAACATCCTGATGGTCTGACTTCAATCCTCACTCCTGGTAAAAGATTAGGAATTAAGGTTAAATATCTTCTGTATGTTTTCAATCCTTAGTCCTGCTCAAGATGATTACCAAACATCCCTGACGGTCTGACTTCAATCCTCACTCCTGGTAAAAGATTAGGAATTAAGGTTAAATATCTTCTGTATGTGTAGGTGGAGGATGGTGACGGTGAGCCTCGAACCCTGAGGGATCAGGTTTCAATCCCTCTCTCTCTCAAACGCTGATGATCTGTCTTCACAATCCTTAGTCCTGCTCAAGATGATTGTCAAACATCCTGATAGTCTGACTTCAATCCTCAGTCCTGGAAAAAATCGGGAATTAAGGTTAAATATCTTCTGCTCAAGACGATTGCCAAACATCCTGATGGTCTGACTTCAATCCTCAGTCCTGGCATAAGGTTAAATATCTTCTGTATGTTGAGGTGGAGGGTGGTGACAGTGAGCCTCGAACCATGTGGGATCAGGTTTCAATCCCTCTCTCTCTCAAACGCTGATGGTCTGACTTCAATCCTCAGTCCTGGCAAAAAATTAGGAATTAAGGTTAAATATCTTCTGTATGTTTTCAATCCTTAGTCCTGACAAGTATTATTCTCTCTCTCTCTCTCAAGATGATTGCCAAAACACCCTGATGGTCTGACTTCAATCCTCAGTCCTGACAAAAGATTAGGAATTAAGGTTAAATATCTTCTGCTCAAGATGATTGCCAAACATCCTGATGGTCTGACTTCAATCCTCACTCCTGGCAAAAGATTAGGAATTAAGGTTAATCGGGTTTCAATCCCTCTCTCTCAAACCCTGATGGTCTGACTTCAATCCTCAGTCCTGGCAAAAGATTAGGAATTAAGGTTAAATATTTTCTGTATGTTTTCAATCCTTAGTCCTGACAAGTATTATTCTCTCTCTCTCTCAAGATGATTGTCAAAACACCCTGATGGTCTGACTTCAATCCTCAGTCCTGACAAAAGATTAGGAATTAAGGTTAAATATCTTCCGCATGTTTTCAATCCTTAGTCCTGACAAGTATTATTATCTCTCTCTCAAGATGATTGCCAAAACACCCTGATGGTCTGACTTCAATCCTCAGTCCTGGCAAAAGATTAGGAATTAAGGTTAAATATCTTCTGCTCAAGATGATTGCCAAACATCCTGATGGTCTGACTTCAATCCTCACTCCTGGCGAAAGATTAGGAATTAAGGTTAAATATCTTCTGTATGTTTTCAATCCTTAGTCCAGCTCAAGATGATTACCAAACATCCCTGATGGTCTGACTTCAATCCTCACTCCTGGTAAAAGATTAGGAATTAAGGTTAAATATCTTTTGTATGTTTTCAATCCTTAATCCTGCTCAAGATGATTACCAAACATCCCTGATGGTCTGACTTCAATCCTCACTCCTGGTAAAAGATTGAGAATTAAGGTTAGATATCTTCTGTACGACAAGTATTATCCCGCCTACTTAAACCGACTGACATCTACGTTCATGAGAGCGTTCACTGACATCTAGACTGTTCACTGACATCTAAGCGAAGGGCTAGAATCCTGTCGAGTGTACTGGGAGGGTGGTTTTTTTACAAAAAGGTTCCACTATGCAAATGCAGGTACATTTCCTCTAAGTTCTATTTTACTCATCCTCTTACTCGGTAGAGTAATAAAGACGGGGGAGAAAACTATGAAACTTTTTTTTGGGTAGGTCGGGCCTCAAATCCAGCACAATCTCAGGAAGAAATGTGGCATGGCAGGTCAGCGAGTTTCTCTCTGGGAGGCGTTGATCTTAACAGGGGTTCACCCACACCTGGGTCACCTCATATATGGTAGCTTCCCTTCCCACCTTTAGGTTAGCACATTATCATAGAGATGGGACGGTACGGTCTACCCTTTATTGCCTCCAGAGGGTTATTTATTGATAAACACAGCTGTGCAGTTTCTTGACGAAGAATACCTTTGATTTTAATCAGGCTGAACGAGAATCTTGAATCGTTAATCGTTCTGCACGAGTCTTCGAAACATGGGCTTTTATCATGAGAGGGAGGGGAGGGTACAGCTCCTGAATTATAACGTCGTCTCTCGCTTGACATAAGAACCCCTCGGTCTTTTATCTAAACATAAATTTCCAGATTCTAACAGTATTTGAAGCGAGGTCAATACAGCTTCCTTCCCTCATCTAGGGTATTCCAATCAAAAAATTCTTTTACAAGATTCGTACATTAAAAGTTAGATGCGAGCAAAGTTATTTGCATGAATAAACAGTGAATGGATATTTAAGAATAAAGCATCTACGTATAAACTGCCGGGATTCAAATCGTCACTGGCAAACCGGACAAGACTAGATTGAAGCCTTTTTCTGGATACATTCCTAAACATTCTTCAAAACATTTAGGATGCAGAAGACAAACTTTCGCGAACGTTTCTTTGTATTCCCATCTTCACAGTTCTATAATTTTGGATGTTGGTGACCTGCTGGTCTAGGGGTAAGGTGTCAGACTTCTGTGCTGGCGGTCTGGGTTCAATCCTCGGTACCGGTACGGATTTATCTGATTTCCAAACCCTTCCTTCACCTTTGACAAGACATCTTGCGAATGTAGGGATGCCAGGTCACCACCGTGGTTCGGATTCCACGTTAAACTGTAGGTCCTTCATTTCATCTCACAATCACCCTACCATTACACATTAGCGTAAGTAAGACGTGGTGCAAATAAATATAACTCCCTGGTATTGATGTGGCCTAGTGTGTTCTTCCTATTACAATCTGACTATATCTAACGGTCAAAAGAGCTACGTGTGGCCTAGTGTGTTCTTCCTATTACAATCCGACTATATCTAACGGTCAACAGAGCTATGTGTGGCCTAGTGTGTTCTTCCTATTACAATCCGACTATATCTAACGGTCAACAGAGCTATGTGTGGTGTGTTTGCGTTGGGACTGAGAAGTCGGTGTTCGTTACCCAACGTTCTATGAGAGGTCTGTATTGTGATCTCTCATCCTCTTCTGGAAGCAAAGTAAATTGTCTAGTTCCCTAGTTAATAGGGTTCTAATGATTGGAAAAAATAAATGTTTAATGTAATTAACTTTTAAATGTATGAATCTTGTAATAGGGTTCTAATGATTTTAACTTTTAATGATTGAAAATAAATGTTTAATGTAATTAACTTTTTAAAAAATAAATGTTTAATGTAATTAACTTTTAATGATTAGAAATAAATGTTTAATGTAATTAACTTTTAAACGTATGAATCTTGTAAAGAATTAATGAAGATTAGAAATAAATGTTTAATATAATTAGCTTTAAACGTATGAATCTTGTAAAAGATTTTTTAAAAAAATAAAGAATTATTGATTATAACTTTCATTGTATTATTTAATCAATGAGGGGAAGAGGAGGTGGATGAAGGGAAGGAAAGAAATAATGAAAAAAAACACACATAATTAATTCTATTTAATGAATATAAAGATTTAAAACACATAGATACATACTAAATTAGTTGTGATGGGGGTTTAGTATTTTTTTGGGATGTTGTGATGTGAGGTGTGGAGGAGGGGGGATGGGTGGTTGGAGCACCTGGGTGACTGTTTCATTGTTTTATTTAATCAATGAGGGGAAGAGGAGGTGGATGAAAGGAAGGAAAGAAATGATGAAAAAAAAACACACATAATTAATTCTATTTAATGAATATAAAGATTTAAAACACATAGATACATACTAAATTAGTTGTTTTTTTCACAAGTTATAATTCTTGAAATTGTTGTTTTGTTTATACATTAACACTAATCACTTACACAATAGGGTACATGACGTGAATATTTTTTTAGGTATAGTTCTTGAAATTTTCTGTTTAATCACTTACAGTATAGAACATGAATATTTTTTTATACATTAACACTATAGAGACTACAGAACATGAATATTTTTTAGGTATAGTTCTAATCACTTACACTGTAGAGAACATGATTTTTTTTCACATAGACGCACTGTTCACTGGCACACTATAGAGTTGACGGTCCGGGAAGTCACTTATAGAGTAATGGAACCATGGAAGAGTATTGACAGTTCCTGGTACTCTATATCTTTTGTCGTCGATAGAGCATAGAGCGACCCTATTGAATTTTTGTGTGTAAAGTTTGAATCCTACAGCTCTTATTGAACGAGCCTCTCTCATGACTATCGTCTCATCTGTCAAACAATTACGATAATCCTCTAATGAAAGCGTTCTTAACGCGCTACTCTTCACCCCTTTAGCCTTGAGCGTCTCTCCATCTCCTTGTACCGAGAATGAATAGAGTTTAGGACGTAAACCAATGAACTCAGTGATGATCCGACCGCGAGTCTCGTCTTTTAGTTTACCGAGCACCCCCGGCATCCTGTAAACATTGTCTTGTCCGTAGGTGGAGGTGTCCAGGTAGTCATTAGCTAACAGGGCAAGTTTCTGGTATGCATCCTCAACAGTCATGTAGTAGAGAAGTGAGTCTGTATCAGTGTATTGAAGATTTAACGTAACTTTAGGGAAGGCAAGGATCATAACCTGGTAATGCAGACCGTACATGACTACCTTAGAGATTTCCAAAATGGCGAATCCCGCATAGATCGGCATATCAAAGTAAATCTCTTGCGGTTCCATCTCGATGATGACTAGGTTTTCTGACACAATCGAGCGGTTTTTAAAGTTAGGGCTGGCTATGAGGTTACCCACTCCAAATTTCCCATCCCACCTGGTAGATATCTTTATCGTACGGTAAGCCCTCTTGTTAGATATGAGGCGATCGAATGCGGCATTGTTCATCAGTTTGAAAAACATGTTTTCAAATTGATTGCTCGCTTTACTCCTCATTTCCACGTTCAACCTGATATACGGAGCCATCCACGGCGCTTGCTTGAAACTGAGAACACGGTGAACGCTCGTCAGTTTCAACCCGTTCGCTAAACATAGCTTTAGATGACGGTAGTGAATGACGTACCTAGTCTTATCAGCTAAAGTTGTTAACAGTTTCTCATGTTTCCCTACGGGTGGAATCCCTTTCTCAGGACAGAACGGCAAGTCGGAATGAGCGTCGTGCACATCTCGCGGATATTCAAGATCTACCTGCAAGATATAGCCCGTATCCGCATCGTCCTCTACTTTTAGCACGTCCAATCGAGCAATTTCTTCATCTTCGAGCCACCTGAACTCTCCATAGGGAAGTGAGGACAGCATACTAAATGAATAGAGTCCATTCACGTCTAGATAGACAATGTAGGACTCTGGCTTGGAACGATCAAACGCGTCCATATAGCGATTATTCGCTACAGCGTGACGATTAGCCACAAAACATATCCCTCCGCGGATAGCCCCCTCAATGAATTGATGCGTATCCACATCATCGATTAATTCGAGCCGTACCCGAGAGCCTGGTACACTAGACTGGGAGCTGTAAGGGACCATCCGGGATCGAGCCTATACGTTTTCATGCAGAGATCACGAAAGTTCTCAAAGACGTCGGCCAGTAAAGTTACGTCCGTTCACAGGTAGAGGTTCGAATAGTCCCAAAGATTCTTACATTCGAATACTCGCCAAACCTCACAGGCGTAATCATAGTCTTCCTGAGAGATATGACTATCCGTGAGCGCGTTTAAAATTTATCTTTACTCGGTAACTGAGTTTCGTCCAGCCGCTCGAATGAATCAATATAATCATAGGGGAACAATCCTTTTCGTGTGACTAATTTGAAGCGTTCAACCTCGGGATGGCACTTACGGGTGATTTTAAGTTGCTCGGGTTCGAGTTAAGATACGCATTTCTCTAGGGAAGTACATAGAAAACTGAAACTATCTATAATTTTAATTGTAATCCCTCGAAACCCGCACCGAATATATTTAATGATTACTTTGAATCTTCCCATAGTCTCTCCAATAACTCTGACTTTTCCCGGATTGACGAGAACGCTCCCCCGCGTGAACGGATCAGTTTTGCTACGTTCAACGAGTGATTCGAGAAGGAAAAAATTGTCGTAGCAACGCGCGTTATGGATTACTACGCTCAGGTGACTCGGGTTCTTGCAATTAATTTTACACGCCGCGTGACTACTCCCACGATAAAATCCAGTCAAGTGACAATGATCCATAGCCCGAATATCATCATTCTTGTAGGGCTTCTCGCATATATGACAATGAGAGGCTGTATTATGAGCGTCTCTTTGAGCAGGAGTTAACGGTTTCATTGGTACGACGGTACTATAGTACTCTAGTACACGCTTCGCCGTATCTACGAGCGCCTCAACAAATTGGTCAGTACAATATTTTCCCGTGAAGTGACGGTACTCTGAGAGACTATCGTCAAAATTACATTTAACGTACATTCCTACAGAATAAGCTACATGACGCTGAACATTCTCGGTATATGAAAATTTTGGGTCGGGATCACTCGTCTCTATAGGCATAAGTAAGCTCTCCAGGTCCGCATATACGATAAATCCTGTTTTCTCCTGCTGCTTATACTGAGTGAACGTGAGGAATTTATCCTCCCCTTGAGGGAATGTACTTCTTACCGCGTCGAATTTTATACACCCCTCTTTATGTTTTGTGAGTTTGTTTTCGGTCAAAAAAGTGGACAGGCATCTATCGCAAAAGTATCTGAGTCCTCTGTTAGACGTTGATGATAGTTGATGGTTTATTAAACGTGACAGATTTTTAATCCATCTGAAATTATAAGTTTCTGTCCCGTGCACTCTTATCATGAATAAATGAACATGTCTAGCACGCTCTTTAGCACTGACGTGTACGGGAACCATTACAAGTTTTTTAGAGGTGTCAGCAGTGTCAATATAAGAGTCAGTCCCATCACGCTTTGCAGTGTACACATTTACAGATATATCGTTAAGCTTTTCAAAGCGCTCGATGTATCTCATTTGGAAAGGGAGAGGGATCCCATCTAGATTCAACACGTCTCGAAAATTAGGGTAAGAGGATAAACGTTGCACATTTCTTCTCGGTTCAAAAAGACAGGATAAAACAGATACAGGGAAGCAATTACCTTCACACTGCACATTTATCAACGCTTTGCGGTTGGCTATAGTTTCAGGGATTTTAATCCGAGCCCCGATCGTGAAAACTATGTTTTTAGAGAGATTTATTCTCATTTCCAATGTACCGTCATACATCCAACCCGAGTCTCTAGAAACAAAACCTTCAATTTGAGCAAGGTGGGGGAAAACCACATTATTCTCATATATCTCCTCCAAGTTTGTAGGGGTAAATATACCGCATAGAGTAGAGTTGAAATACCCTTTCTCAATTCTACCTTCGGTAGGATGTCTAAACTCGCAAATGAGACTGCAATTTACCTTTATCGAGTCATTTGCAATTGTTTCTTCTACCGTCTTTACGTATATACCCCCGCACGCGACGAGAAACTGAACGGGATCCTTATAAGGCAGTTCATTACTGATAGAATAGGTTTTTATACGGCGGGTGTACGCCTGCTCAATAAGTTTCAATGAGAGACCTAACGGTTGCAGATAAAGCCTAAACTGGGTAAATCCCGTACCTAAGTCATGTGACTGAGTCAAAAGTGTCCGGATCCGTCTATCTATATCGTCATGACCTAGTATCAAAACGCTCGAGGTCTTAATCAACCCTGGTGTATGCTCTATGTATGCTTTATATACTTGTGTTGTGATATCACGTTTTAGATAATTAATTAAAATTTGCTCATCGAGGTTAATTCACGGAGAGTATACACTTTATTTCCATTTATTTGTTGAGATATAATGATGGGGGAAGAAAAGCGTGCTTTTTTAGCTAAAGGTTCTGTCATGTTCGCTCTATGCTCTCCTTTTTACCCTCCTCTTCATTCAGGTACAGTCCCCTCCAAGATAACGTCAAGTGGGCTCGAGATGGCTGCAAACAAACAAACAGGAACGACTATGATGTGTGTAAGTGCATAAGTATGATAATCATATGCTAACACCTTACCCCCTAGACCATCAGGCTACCTAGCTGCTTCAGTCACTGCCTGTTCTAACGCGTTACTCTCGTATTGGGAGGGTCAAGGTTCGACTCTCGCCCCAGGATGGTTTTAACCAAATGGTTTTTTTCTAGTCTCTCTCACCACGCAAATTTGTACACATTTCCTCTAAAAATATAACCTTATTAATCCCTAAACAGCATTAGTATGTAAGCGCATAACCAGAACGGGTAGTATGAGAGATTTGTACGAAAGCTGTTTGTGATATTTTTAGTTTACTGTAAATACAGAAAGGTTTAAATGTTTCTTTTTTTTGCCGGTGAAGGTTGCTGTCCCTCGGTCCCTTCTGTTAAAAGAGGGTGGAAAAAAGTGTGTTTAAACTCATTTCAAAAACGACTCAAGTAGGTGTTTTTTTTTAAACTATTCACTCGTGTTCAATTCTCGATATTCCTTTAAAGAATTATTAACCGTGACGAAAATGTGCTTAAACTATTCACATTTAACCTGAAAACAATTGAATGATTATTGACTTAGGTCTTACGAGGAGTAGATTAAGCACAATTATCCTGGAGTGAGGTTCGAACCTTGTATTGTTAGTTAATGATGTAAACAAATCTTTTTAAAGATTATTGACTTAGGTCTTACGAGGAGTAGATTAAGCACAATTATCCTGGGAGCGAGGTTCGAACCTTGTATTGTTAGTTAATGATGTAAACAAATCTTTTTAAAGGTTATTAACTTAGGTCTTACAAGGTGTAGATTAAGCACAATTATCCTGGGAGTGAGGTTCGAACCTTGTATTGCTAGTTAATGATGTAAACAAATCTTTTTAAAGATTATTAACTTAGGTCTTACGAGGTATAGATTAAGTACAAATATCCTGGGAAGCATGGTTCGAACCTTGTATTGTTAGTTAATGATGTAAACAATTCTTTTTAATCTCATTTCAAAAACTATTCACATTTAACTTGAAAATTATTCAATGATTATTGACTTAGGTCTTACGAGGAGTAGATTAAGTACAATTATCCTGGGAAGCAAGGTTCGAAACTCGTATTGTTAGTTAATGATTGTAAACAATTCTTTTTTAAACTCATTTCAAAAAAACTATTCACATTTAACCTGATAACAATTCAATGATTATTGACTTAGATTAAGTACGGTTATCCTAGCACACACACACACACACACACTTACCTTCAACGTTCAGGATGGCTGTTTTGGTGGCGGTTAGAGAACCTTTGTAAACAAGTAGTGGATCCGCTTTCAAGATGTCCTCTATCTGGGCGTCACTAAGCGTCAAAAATCTCCGCGGCAGCCAAACTTGATACTTGGCGTCGAGCACAGTAATTATACGACGACCGAATCGGGTACTTATCGATTTTATTGAAGAAATACGGTACGCATGACTTATCTCCAAGTCGGTCAATTTACGCGGAAGTATTTCATTACTTCCCACCTCCGTTAAAAATGCGGCTACAAATTCTGACGCCATGGCTAATATAGCTACCGGTTAATGATTCAACAAAAAAAGGGCTGACCACCCCTATTTATAGGCTCCAAGCCACGCCTCTCCCCCCTCCCACAAGGTACACGGATCTAGACCCTCAATGTGAAAACTACTCAACACAAATCTAAGCAAGCCACTTTTATGAGACATAGAAAGAAATTTATGTTCTAAAGTTTCTTGAATCAGATAAAAGTATTTGTCGTATACCTCAAGAATATACGGCCCTTTCAAGTGCAGCTGTCACACCTGCCGCTTGCCACACACCCTGAGACCACCTGTGCGACCGCTCGTTACATCATGCTTGCTCCGCCAGCCTCTACTCCCATCCACATACTATAGCCCTACGTCACACTGATGGAAGAGAGAGAAAAAAACTCGCCGGGAGAGAGGGAGAAAAAACTCGCTGGCTCGTCGGGAGAGAGAACACTCAACCCTGCCTCATCTGATGAGAGAGAACCCTGACCCCTCACCTCTCTCTGTCACTCTTCTCAATCTGATGAGAGAGAGGGAGAACCCTGACTCATCACCTCTCTCTGTCATCCGCGTGCTCCAACCCTTCTCATCCCCAGGAAACCTCAATTATGCAAATGAGTCCCCGTATGCCGCACCAAAAAATAGTCTCCCCCTCACTTCTCTCAGTCGGCCAGGTGCTCCAACCCCCCAGCCCCCACCCCCTACCTCACATCCCCCAGCATCCCAGGAGACACAACCCCCCACCCTACCTACCCACCCCTCCACCCATTATGCAAATGAGTAACAGTATCCTGCATTTCCCCTTACTCCTTATTCTCGTTGCATGAACTTAACATTACATGACTTGGTACCTTTGAATTAGATGTACAAAATACATGGTTATACGTTGTCTGTTGCCCGACTCAGAATATCCACCTTGACAGAAATGCCAAGCTAGGTCACATGAGAAAGGGCTTATTTGTTTTGTGAGTTAGTTCTGTAGTACCATGGGGAGCTCTAGGGGAGTGTAGAGCTCTGTAGTACTATGGAGAGCTCTAGGGGGTTATATATATTATTATTATTATTATTATTATTATTAGCACCGCGTCTTACTACCCGTTCGGGTTATACGCACTTACGCTAATGTGTAATGGTAGGGTGATTGTGAGATAAAATGAAGGACCTACAGTTTAACGTGGAATCCGAACCACGGTGGAGGCCTGGCATTCCCCACATTCACAAGATGTCTTGTCAGAGGTGAAGGAAGGGTTTGGAAATCAGATAAATCTCTGCCGTGACCGAGGATCGAACCCCGGCCGCCAGCACAGAAGTCTGACACCTTACCCCTAGACTGCCAGTTCACCCTTAGGGGGTTGTTAAGCTCTGTAGTACTATGGGGAGCTCTAGGGGGTTGTAGAGCTCTGTAGTACCATGGGGAGCTCTAGGGGGTGGTAGAGCTCTGTAGTACCATGGGGAGCTCTAGGGGGTTGTAAAGCTCTATAGTACTATGGGGAGCTCTAAGGGGTTGTAGAGCTCTGTAGTACCATGGGGAGCTCTAGGGGAGTGTAGAGCTCTGTAGTACTATGGGGAGCTCTAGGGGGTTGTAGAGCTCTGTAGTACTATGGGGAGCTCTAGGGGGTTGTAGAGCTCTGTAGTACCATGGGGAGCTCTAGGGGGTGGTAGAGCTCTGTAGTACCATGGGGAGCTCTAGGGGGTTGTAAAGCTCTATAGTACTATGGGGAGCTCTAAGGGGTTGTAGAGCTCTGTAGTACCATGGGGAGCTCTAGGGGGTTGTAGAGCTCTGTAGTACTATGGGGAGCTCTAGGGGGTTGTAAAGCTCTATAGTACTATGGGGAGCTCTAAGGGGTTGTAGAGCTCTGTAGTACCATGGGGAGCTCTAGGGGGTTGTTAAGCTCTGTAGTACTATGGGGAGCTCTAGGGGGTTGTAGAGCTCTGTAGTACCATGGGGAGCTCTAGGGGTGGTAGAGCTCTGTAGTACCATGGGGAGCTCTAGGGGGTTGTAAAGCTCTATAGTACTATGGGGAGCTCTAAGGGGTTGTAGAGCTCTGTAGTACCATGGGGAGCTCTAGGGGGTTGTAGAGCTCTGTAGTACTATGGGGAGCTCTAGGGGTTGTAAAGCTCTATAGTACTATGGGGAGCTCTAAGGGGTTGTAGAGCTCTGTAGTACCATGGGAGCACTAGGGGGTTGTAGAGCTCTGTAGTACCATGGGGAGCTCTAGGGGGTTGTAGAGCTCTGTAGTACTATGGGGAGCTCTAGGGGTTGTAGAGCTCTGTAGTTCTATGGGGAGCTCTAGGGGATTTTAGGGCTCTGTAGTAATATGAGCTCTAGGGGAGTGTAGAGCTCTGTAGTAGGGGAAAGTAGGGTATAACCGGGTATCAAGTGTATAATTATTTATATTAAATACATTTATTCTCTTAAAGTTCTGATTTTGTGATGACAGAATCTTTATTATGTCTTATTTAACTAGACATATTGTTTTTTTATACGTGTGATGATTTAATGTCCTTGAAATATATGTTTTTTAAATATGGCAAACTACCCTGTTTTACCCCACTTTTTGGGTAAAATGGGGTACCTTTGATAAACCATGTTTACGTCTTCCAATAACGAAATTTTTCAATTTATTTTAAAGTTAACACTTCAGACATTACACATATTTAATTCAATAACATGTTTTAGTAAATCTTTCAGTAATTGAACAATACAGAATACTATTTAAGGCGAAATTGTTTAGAAACTTTAGTACAAAAAACACAATTGTATTCTTCATCTAGGTGATGCCCACTGCAGGCTTCATGAGCCCATTCGCTGCACACCGAGCACTGTATCCAGCCTTCTCCTGATCTTGAGTGCATGAACAGCTCGTTGCAAAACATGCAGGCAGCATCCATACCATCTTCATCTTCAGAAGGCGACCACTCTTCATCTTCGGGGGATGACCACTCTTCCTGGTGCTTCTTTTTTGTTTGCTTCTTTCCTGTTGTTCTTATTTTTGGTCTGCCTGTGGTTTGATCTTCTTCCTCTGGTCCTTTTTGCTAGTCTTAAAAAAGTTTTCTTTTCTTGATTGTTTTCTTAGGCTTGGCAAATTCTTCTTCAAGTTCTAATTTATAAAGTGTTGAAGTCAAAATTACTGTTTTCCCTCGTTTTCTGTTGTCTTTCTTTTCTGGCTTTTCGTTTTCTTTAGGAACCGGACTGATAAAGAGTGGGGAAATATTAAACGCAGATCCATCACCCTTGGTTGTGCATGGCTCGACTCTGTCAATTCTAGATGTTGATGGCTTGGCAGTGTCAATTTTAGATGTTGATGGCTTGGTAGTGTCAATTTTAGATGTTGATGGCTTGGCTGTCTCAATTCTAGATATTGGTGGCTTGATAGTGTCAATTCTAGATGTTGGTGGCTTGGTAGTGTCAATTTTAGATATTGGTGGCTTGGTAGTGTCAATTTTAGAAGTTGGTGGCTTGTCAGGGTTAATTTTAGATGTTGATGACTTGGCAGTGTCCATTTCCGTTGCCGCTAGCTTGATATTGTTAACTTCAGACGTTGATGGCTTGACAGTGTCAATTTCTAATGTTGGTGGCTGAGCTTGAGTTGAGTCTGTGACTGCTGACGTTTTTCCACCTTCATCTTTTGACAGTTCTCCGTGTGTCACTTGTGTGGGAGGGGGATGGTCAGTCGTTTCTGCAGGAGCATACAAGTGATCGGGGATTGCATTTTGGTTCAATGGACATATTCCAGTTTTTTCGAATCCATGAATAGCTGTTCGCACAAGAGCCGCTCTTAGGAATGCATCTCTAAATAGTTTCCGCACTTCATATATAGTCACTAGTCGTCCAGGGTGTGCGATTAACCATTTTCGAACCTCCTGTTCATAGTAAGCACTCAGTGGAGCCATAAATGGCACATCTAGTGGCTGTAAGCGATGTGTGCAATGCGGGGGGAAACACAAGATGATAACATGGTTTTCCCTAGCTAGGTTAATAAGCTCTAGACTTTTAGTATGAGAGGCGTGCCCGTCCAAAAGTAACATCACAGGTTTTTCAGATGAGGGATGGGAAAATTCGATGAATTTCTTGAACCAGACAACAAAAGCCTCTTTATGGATCCACCCACTATTATGGTAGACAGCAAATGAGCCAGGAGCTGTATCATCCATCAACTGAGGATTTTCTTTCTTTCTTGGGAAGACAAACATAGGCGGCATGAAATTCCCTGCTGCGTTCATGCATGTTTCGACTGTCACAAGTGTGTCTCTTTCCGCTGATGGCAAAGATCCTACTCGTTTTTTCCCGCGTAGTGCTAGGACCCTAGAGGGTTTGTTAGGCACAGACATAATGCCTGTCTCGTCAACGTTATACACATCATTTGGAGAGAATTTGTATTTTTCATTAAGATATTCTAGGAGATCATAAAACTTCCCAACAGACACGCGGTTGAAACCCTTTGCACGTGCAATTGATGTTTTTTCTGGATTCCTCAATGAGAGTTCTTTGTGCCTGTCTAAAAATCCATATAACCAATCCTTCCTTGCTCTTTTCTTCTCTTTATTGAATGAGTTCGGAATGTTATTGCTTTCTGCTAACTGAAACACTAGTTCACGAACGTCAATCAAGGTAAGACCAAACAGCCTTTCTTCAAGGCGCAATATGTAGTCCATTAGTTCATTTTCTTGTGCCATAGTGAAGACCGTTGTATAACGACCTAACCTCTTTTTGGCAGCTTTTTGGGGAGACAAACTTTCTTTTCGGGCCTTTCTAATTCTATCCTCCAATGTTGTCTGGGGAACACCATAAGCTTGTGACGCTCTCTTGTAACCCATTTTTCCTTGTAAAACTTCTCGTATAGCTCCTGACATACTTTCTTCAGTCCAACTCGCCCTATTCGTTTTTCTTTCGTAATGGCGCGGCATGCTGACGATCTGACAAAACAAGGAAAAAATAAAAAAATAATAAAAAAAATTGAATTAAATCTGTTTGGCTTACATAAAAAATATTTTTTAAATTAAAATTATTTAAATTGAAACGCGTAAATAATGTTAATAAACAATGTTTCTATTTGTGTAAATCATCAGAATAATGTATTTAAACATTACATACAGCTAGCAATAATTATACCATCATTAATGATACATTGTTATAGCAAAGGTTGTTCGCTACATTAGAGCAAATGATAATACAGTGCGTGGGGTAAAATCGAGTACTACCCGGTTTTTCCCCACCCCCATGTACCCGGTTTTACCCCAAACGACCACTTAAAATAAATATGGCGTCCATTCCACACATTACAACAAAGAGACTTGGACAAGGCGGCAAAATAACGTGCTAAAACTAATGAAAACAATTATGTACTTACCACCACGAAGAACTGTTGCAGGAATTTAATATGAAGTCACAAAAATAAGAAAATTTTTGAGAAACTTTCCACAATTTCTAAAACCTTTCGCAAAATCAAGACGCGAAGCCTCACACTTCTGTAACTCAAGGCAGACTGTAAACTGATGCTCTTGATACGATTTCATGCCACAGGCACTAGATCGCAGTACCAGGTGGGAAAAAACGCGGGTACCCGGTTTTAGCCAACTTTACCCTACCATGGGGAGCTCTAAGGGGTTGTAGAGCTATGTAGTACTATGGGGAGCTCTAGGGGGTTGTAGAGCTATGTAGTACTATGGGGAGCTCTAGGGGGTTGTAGAGCTATGTAGTACCATGGGGAGCTCTAGGGGGTTGTAGAGCTATGTAGTACTATGGGGAGCTCTAAGGGGTTGTAGAGCTATGTAGTACTATGGGGAGCTCTAGGGGGTTGTAGAGCTATGTAGTACCATGGGGAGCTCTAGGGGGTTGTAAAGCTCTGTAGTACCATGGGGAGCTCTAAGGGGTTGTAGAGCTATGTAGTACTATGGGGAGCTCTAGAGGGTTGTAGAGCTCTGTAGTACTATGGGGAGCTCTAGAGGGTTGTAGAGCTCTGTAGTACCATGGGGAGCTCTAGGGGGTGGTAGAGCTCTGTAGTACTATGGGGAGCTCTAGGGGGTTGTAAAGCTCTGTAGTACCATGGGGAGGTCTAGGGGGTTGTAGAGCTCTGTAGTACCATGGGGAGCACTAGGGGGTTGTAAAGCTCTGTAGTACCATGGGGAGCTCTAAGGGGTTGTAGAGCTCTGTAGTACCATGGGGAGCACTAGGGGGTTGTAAAGCTCTGTAGTACCATGGGGAGCTCTAAGGGGTTGTAGAGCTATGTAGTACTATGGGGAGCTCTAGAGGGTTGTAGAGCTCTGTAGTACCATGGGGAGCTCTAGAGGGTTGTAGAGCTATGTAGTACCATGGGGAGCTCTAGGGGGTGGTAGAGCTCTGTAGTACCATGGGGAGGTCTAGGGGGTTGTAGAGCTCTGTAGTACCATGGGGAGCTCTATGGGGTTGTAGAGCTCTGTAGTACTATGGGGAGCTCTAGGGGAGTGTAGAGCTCTGTAGTACCATGGGGAGCTCTATGGGGTTGTAGAGCTCTGTAGTACCATGGGGAGCTCTAGGGGAGTGTAGAGCTCTGTAGTACCATGGGGAGCTCTAGAGGGTTGTAGAGCTCTGTAGTACCATGGGGAGATCTAGGGGGTTGTAGAGCTCTGTAGTACTATGGGGAGATCTAGGGGGTTGTAGAGCTCTGTAGTACCATGGGGAGCTCTAGGGGGTTGTAGAGCTCTGTAGTACCATGGGGAGCTCTAGAGGGTTGTAGAGCTATGTAGTACTATGGGGAGCACTAGGGGGTTGTAGAGCTCTGTAGTACTATGGGGAGATCTAGGGGGTTGTAGAGCTCTGTAGTACCATGGGGAGCTCTAGGGGGTTGTAGAGCTCTGTAGTACCATGGGGAGCTCTAGAGGGTTGTAGAGCTTGTAGTACTATGGGAGATTTAGGGGGGTTAGTTGAGCATTCAGTAGACCATGGGGAGCTCTAGGGGGTTGTAGAGTTATGTAGTACCTGGGGGAGCTCTAGAAGGGTTTGTAGAGCTTGTATTAACTATGGGAGTATAAAGGGTTGTAGTGCTCGGTAGTACCATGGGTTGAGATTTAGAGGGTTGTAGAGCTCTGTTGAAGTACCATGTGGGAGCGTTCTAGGGTGGGTTTAGTTAGCCAGCTCTGTAGTAGCCATGGGTACGGCTATAGGGGATATGTAAGAGCTACTGTAGTACCATGGGTGAGCTCTAGAGGGTTGTAGCGCTCTGTTGTAGTACCTATGGGGACGAATCTAGGGGTGGATTGTAGAGAGCTCTGTAGTAATATGGGGAGATCTAGGGGCGTGTAGAGCTACTGTAGTACATGGGGAGCTCTTAGAGGGTTGTTTGTAGAGCTCTGCTTAGTACTATGGGGAGATTCTAGGGGGTTGTAGGTTGTAGTACTATAGGGATGTCTAGGGTGGTTGTAGAGATTTGTAGTTAACTATGGGGAGATCTAGGGGTTTGTAGAGCTCTTGTAGTACCATCGGGGGAGCTTAGGGGGTTTGTAGAGCTTGTAGTACCATGGGAGTCTCTAGGGTTGTAGAGCTCTGTTAGTACTTGCGGAGACTCTGGGGTTTGTAGAGCTCTGTTAGTACCATGGGGTGCTCTTAGGAGGGGTTTGTAGAGGCTATGTAGTATCCATGGGGAGATCTAGGGGGTGTTAAGTCTGTAGTACTATGGGAGCTCTAGGGGAGTTGTAGAGCTCTGTAGTACCTGGGGAGCTTGAGGGTTGTAGGCTTTTGTAGTACTATGGGGAAGCCAAACTTAGGGGGTTGTAGAGTCTTGTTAGTACAATGGGGAGATCTAGGGGGTTTTATCGACAGTATTACTATAGACGTACTCTCTAGTTGTTTTATAGCTCTGTATATTAACTATGGTTCGATCTCTGGGGTTTTCTTGCACAGTATTACCATTGTCTCTCTAGGGTGTGTTGTAGAGCTCATTATTCTATTTGGATCACAAGTGTTTGTAGAGTTCTTGTATTACTATTGTGCTTCTAGATTTATTCATCTCTGACTTACTATTGTGGAGATCTATGTGTTTGAATAGCTAATTGTACCATGGGTATCCTCTATGGGTAAGTTAGAGACTGTCGTACAAGTTTTCACAATATTTAAATTATATCTCTTTATTACATTTTTTATCACTTATATTTTTTTATATCACATACTAACCATTGTTTATCCCTATTTGTTTATTTACGCGCGATTAATCGACAAATTTTATTCAACATTTTTATTACTATCTATTATCTAACAATAATTTCTCACACTTTTTATTAATATCACATTACTAACATTACATTTTCGAATTTTTAATATATACGATTCTTTACCACAAATTTCTACAGACTGTTTATATCTCTCCAATACTTACCACTATTTTCTCAAACATCTTTAATACTCTCATCAATACTACCCCATTTTTCACACTTTTTAATAATACTCTACATACTACCCCATTTTATAAGAATTTTAAATACTATCACATATAAACTTTCTCCACACTTTTTAATACTATTCACATCTACCACATTTTATCACACTTTTAATAATCTCACATACTACCCACATTTTCTAACTTTTTAATGAAGCTCTACATATACCACATTTTCTTCAACTCTTTAATACTCTCACATACTACTCATTTATACTAACTTTTTAATACTCTTCAATACTACACACTTTTCTCAACTTTTATAATATCTACCATACAACCACATTACTCTACACTCTTTAATAACATCTCAATATACACATTTTCTCAACTTTCTAATATCTACATAACTACCCATTTTCTCAACTTTTCTTATAACTCTCAACATACTACACATTTTTCTCAACACATTATATTAACTTACAAAACAACCCCATTTTCTCCCCCTCTTTTAATACTATCCCAAAACTAAACAAATTTTCCTTCACACCTCTTCCCTCCCTCACCCATACGCCCACTCCACCCCCCACATCCTCCCCTTTGTGTGTATATAACTTCTATTTCATTTCTTCACTCAAGAGGACTTTTTTTTTTTATTTTGACATTAAATTGTTTGAATATTTATTAATGTGTGTGTGGATGTAATATGTGTTTAAAGGTATATCTCATGTATACTGATTGATTTATGCTCCTGAGATTATAAGCGCTATGTATATGTTTATTGTGATTTTTAATGGCTTATCGTAATAACTGATGAATATTATATGGGGGTTTGTTTGATGGTGAGTGTGTATTACAGAGTTAGTGTGTGTTGTCTGTTTATCGTGAAGGTGTAGGTCGTGTTACAGTAAGATATATGTAGATTTGTGTGTTTAGAGGCTACTGATTTGCTTTGTCTCTTTATTCTACTTTACGTGTGTTTTTGTAACTTATTTTATGGAGGAGCTGTTGTACTATGATCTGTGAATTATTAGAATTCCTTTACATGGTATAATGGTAAAATATGACTACGTTTCTTTTTAGAATGTAAGTTATTCGTAATGAGGAGATAGGCGTCAATAGTTTATTAATATTTAATTTTTTTATCACTATTTTTGGATAATGTGTATAAATGTGTCTTCAGTGACGTACCAAGGTTTTTTATGGTTACTCTTTTGATATTTTTTTTACTTAAAATTTATTTGTTTTCCATGTGGTGCTGTGAGTATTTGAGATTTTAATTAATTATTACTATAATAGTTTAGTTTTCGGATATGATTAAAGAATTTAATTTTATTATATTTTTAGAGTGTCAGCATTTTTTTTCTACTAGTTTTTACTCTCACATACTTTTTATTTACAACCATACCCCAATTTTCGTCCATAACTGTATTCTGAACTGCACTAACTTAAGTGTTCACCTCTATAGAGTATGTTTTATTAGTTTGTTTATACGTGTATTGGGAGACGCGCGATATTTGAGTGTTGGGGTGATTGCAAATTTTTTATACTATCACATTAATACCAAATTTTATATATCTTTTTAATAATATCATCTTATAATTCCCCATTTTATACATTTTTTAATTATATACATAATACTCATTTTATCACAATTTTTATATAATCCGCTCAGATACCCAATTTCTCACAATTTTTAATAATATCACATACTAACACATTTTCTCAACTTGTTTAATTATATCATTACTTACCAATTTTCTCACAATTACACTTTTGATTATCTATCAATACTACCCCATTTTCTCACACTTTTTAATACTTCTCACATACTAACATTTTCTCAACACTTTTTAATACTCTCACCTACTACCATTATCTCACACTTTTTATTAAACCTCAATATACTACCACATTTTATCACACTTTAAAATACTCTACATACTAACCACATTTTCTCACACTTTTTAATACTCTACTTACTACCATTTTCTCACACTTTTTAAATTACTCTCAATACTACCATTTCTCACAACTTTTTAATACTCTCAATACTACCACATTTCTTCACAATTTACTTTATTAACTCTTACATACTACCACATTTCTCACACTTTTTAAAACTCTCAATACAAACCACATTTTTCAACTTTTTAATAGGGGTTGGGGGTTGTGGCCTCTTTTAGTACTATGGGAGCTCTAGGGGGTGGTAGAGCTCTGTAGTCCCCATGGGGGTTAGGGGGTTGTAGAGTCTGTAGTACAAGGGGGGACCTCTGGGGGGTTGTAAAGCTCTGTAGTACCATGGGGAGTTAGGGGGGGTGTAGAGCTCTGTAGTACATGGGGAGCTTAGGGGGTTGTAGTGTCTGAAAGTTTTTTTGGGAGCTCAAAGGGGGTTTTTTGTTAAGTCTTTTAGTACCATGGGGGCTCTGGGGGGGTGGTAGAGTCTGTAGTCCCTGGGAGCTCTGGGGGGTTTTTAGAGTCTGTGGGTCCCATGGGGAGGTTAGGGGGTTGTAGACCCTTTTGTAGTACTATGGGGAGTACTCTAGAGGGTTGTAAAGTTCTTTTGAGTACCTTTGGGGAGTTCTAGGGGGTTGTAGAGCTCGTAGTACTATAGAGTTTCTAGGGGGTGGTAGAGTCTGTAGTACTATGGGGGCTCAAAGGGGGTTTGGTAGAGCTCTGTATTTCTATGGGGAGATCTGGGGGGTTGAAAAGCTCTGTTGTACCATGGGGAGCTCTAGGGGGTTGTAGAGCTTGTAGTACCATGGGGGAGCTGGGGGGGGGTGGTAGAGCTCTGTAGAATTTATGGGGAGCTCTAGAGGGTTGTAGAGCTCGGTAGTATTTTGGGGGTGCTCTGGGGGTTGTAGAGCTCTGTAGTACCATGGGGAGCTTAGGGGGTGGTAGAGCTTGTAGTACCATGGGGAGCTCTAGTGGGTGGTAGAGCTCTGTAGTCCCAAAGGGGAGCTCTAGGGGGTTGAAAGTCTGTAGTACCTTTGGGGAGTCTGGGGGGTTTGGTAAAGCTTTTGTTAGTACCATGGGGGAGCTTAGGGGGTTGTTAAGTTCTGTAGTACCATGGGGAGGTCTAGGGGGTTGTAGAGCTCTGTTGTACCATGGGGAAGTCTAGGGGGTTTTTAAAGCTCTTAGTACCATGGGGAGCTTGGGGGGTTTTAAAGCTCTGTAGTACCATGGGGAGCTCTGGGGGTTGTAGAGCTCTTTTAGTACCTGGGGAGCTTTTAGGGGGTTGTAAAGCTCTGTAGAAACATGGGGAGCTCGGGGGGGTTGTTAAGCTCCGTAGTACCATGGGGAGCTCTAGGGGGTTGTTTTTAGAGCTCTGTGGTACCATGGGGAGCTCTAGGGGGTTGTTAAAGCTTGTAGTCCCATGGGGAGCTTAGGGGAGTGTAGAGTCTGTAGTTCTATGGGGAGCTCTAGAGGGTGTTGTGAGCTCTGTGAGTACATGGGGGCTCTAGGGGGTTTTAGAGTTTCTGTAGTACTATGGGAGCTCTGGGGGGGTTGTAGAGCTCTGTAGTACCATGGGGAGCTTAGGGGTGGTGGAAGCTCTGTAGTACTATGGGGAGCTCTAGAGGGTTGTAGAGCTCTGTAGTCTTTGGGGGAGCTCTAGAGGGTTGTAGAGCTCTGTAGTACTATGGGGAGCTCTAGGGGGTTGTAGAGCTCTGTAGTACTATGGGGAGCTCTAGGGGGTTGTAGAGCTCTGTAGTACTATGGGGGAGCTCTAGAGGGTTGTAGAGCTCTGTTAGTACAATGGGGAGCTCTAGGGGGTTGTAGAGCTCTGTAGTACCATGGGGTGCTCTAGGGGTTGTAGAGCTCTGTAGTACTATGGGGAGCTCTAGAGGGTTGTAGAGCTCTGTAGTACTATGGGGAGATCTAGGGGGTTGTTGAGCTCTGTTTTAGTACACCATGGGGAGCTCTAGGGGGTTGTAGAGCTCTGTAGTACTATGGGGAGCTCTAGGGGGTTGTAGAGCTCTGTAGTACTATGGGGAGCTCTAGAGGGTTGTAGAGCTCTGTAGTACTATGGGGAGATCTAGGGGGTTGTAGAGCTAGTCGTACCATGGGGAGCTCTAGGGGGTTGGTAGAGCTCTGTAGTACTATGGGGGCTCTAGAGGGTTGTAGAGCTCTGTAGTCATGGGGAGCTCTAGAGGGTTGTAGAGCTCTGTAGTACCATGGGGAGCACTAGGGGGTTGTAGAGCTCTGTAGTACCTATGGGGAGCTCTTAGGGGGTTGTAGAGCTCTGTAGTACTATAGGGAGCTCTAGGGGGTGGTAGAGCTCTGTAGTACTATGGGGAGATCTAGGGGGTTGTAGAGACTCTGTAGTACCATGGGGAGCTCTAGGGGGTTGTAGAGCTCTGTGTACTATGGGGAGCTCTAGGGGGTTGTTAGAGCTCTGTAGTATATGGGGAGCTCTAGAGGGTTGTAGAGCTCTGTTTAGTACATGGGGAGCCTCTAGGGGGTTGTAAAAGCTCTGTAGTACCTTGGGGAGCTCTAAGGGGTTGTAGAGCTCTGTAGTACCATGGGGAGCTCTAGGGTAGTGTAGAGCTATGTAGTACTATGTGAGGGAGCTCTAGAGGGTTGTAGAGCTCTGTAGTACATGGGGAGCTCTAAGGGGTTGTAGAGCTCTGTTAGTAGACATGGGGAGCTCTAGGGGGTTGTAGAGCTCTGTTAGTACCATGGGGAGCTCTAGGGGGTTGTAGAGCTCTGTAGTACCATGGGGAGCTCTAAGGGGTTGTAGAGCTCTGTTCAGTACCATGGGGAGGTTCTAGGGGGTTGTAAAGCTCTGTAGTACATGGGGAGCTCTAGGGGGTTGTTAAACGCTCTGTTAGTACCATGGGGAGCTCTAAGGGGTTGTAGAGCTCTGTGTTACCATGGGGAGCTCTAAGGGGTTGTAGAGTCTGTAGTAAATCCATGGGGAGCTCTAGGGTAGTGTAGAGCTCTGTAGTACTATGGGGAGCTCTAGGGGGTTGTAAAGTCTGTAGTACCATGGGGAGCTCTAGGGGGTTGTTAAATGCTCTGTAGTACCATGGGGGAGCTCTAAGGGTTGTAGAGCTCTGTAGTACCATGGGGAGCTTAAGGGGTTGTAGAGCTCTGTAGTACCATGGGGAGCTCTAAGGGGTTGTAGAGCTCTGTTAGTACCATGGGGAGTTTAGGGTAGTGTGTAGAGCTCTGTAGTACTATGGGGAGCTCTAGGGGGTTGTAAAGCTCTGTAGTTACCATGGGGAGCTCTAGGGGGTTGTAAAGCTCTGTAGTACCATGGGGAGCTCTAAGGGGTTGTAGAGCTCTGTAGTACCATGGGGAGCTCTAAGGGGTTGTAGAGCTCTGTGTTAGTTACCATGGGGAGCTCTAGGGGGGTTGTATGAGCTCTGTAAGTTACCATGGGGAGCTCTAGGGGGTTGTAGAGCTCTGTAGTACTATGGGGAGCACTAGGGGGTTGTAGAGCTCTGTAGTACCATGGGGAGTCTAGGGGGTTTGTAAAGCTCTGTAGTACCTTGGGGAGCTCTAGGGGGTGTAGAGCTCTGTAGTACCATGGGGAGCTCTAGGGGGTTGTTAAAGCTCTATAGTACTATGGGGAGCTCTAGGGGGTTGTAGAGCTCTGTAGTACATGGGGAGGTCTAGGGGGTTGTAGAGCTCTGTAGTACCATGGGGGAGCTCTAGGGGGTTGTAGAGCTCTGTTAGTACTATGGGGAGCTCTAGGGGGTTGTATGAGCTCTGTAGTACCATGGGGAGCTCTAGGGGGTTTGTAAGCTCTATAGTACGTATGGGGAGCTCTAGGGGGTTGTAGAGCTCTGTAGTACCATGGGGAGGTCTAGGGGGGTTGTAGAGCTCTGTCAGTACCATGGGGAGCTTAGGGGGTTGTAAAGCTTTGTAGTACTATGGGGAGCTTCTAGGGGTTGTAGAGCTCTGTAGTACCATGGGGAGGTCTAGGGGGTTGTAGAGCTCTGTAGTACCATGGGGAGCTCTATGGGGGTTGTAGAGCTCTGTAGTACCAATGGGGAAGCTCTAGGGGGTTGTAGAGCTCTGTAGTACCATGGGGAGGTCTAGGGGGTTGTAGAGCTCTGTTGTACATGGGGAGCACTAGGGGGTTGTAGAGCTCTGTAGTACTATGGGGAGCTCTAGGGGGTTGTAGAGCTATGTAGTACCATGGGGAGGTCTAGGGGGTTGTATAAGCTCTGTAGTACTATGGGGAGCTCTAGGGGGTTGTAAAGCTTTGTAGTACTATGGGGAGCTCTAGGGGGTTGTAGAGCTCTGTGTACCTTGGGGAGCTCTAGGGGGTTGTAAAGCTTTGTAGTACTATGGGGAGCTCTAGGGGGTTGTAGAGCTCTGTAGTACCATGGGGAGGTTAGGGGGTTGTAGAGCTCTGTAGTACCATGGGGAGCTCTAGGGGGTTGTAGAGCTTGTAGTACCATGGGGGAGCTCTAGGGGGTTGTAGAGCTCTGTAGTACCATGGGAGGTCTAGGGGGTTGTAGAGCTCTGTAGTACCATGGGGAGCACTAGGGGGTTGTAGAGCTCTGTAGTACTATGGGGAGCTCAAGGTGGTTGTAGAGCTATGTAGTACCAGGGGGAGGTCTAGGGGGTTGTAAAGCTTGTAGTTACTTTTGGGAGAGTTTAAAGGGGGTTGTAGAGCTCTTTTAGTACCATGGGAGTCTAGGGGGTTGTAGAGCTCTGTAGTACCATGGGGAGGTCTAGGGGGTTTTTAGAGCTCTGTAGTACCATGGGGAGCTCTGGGGGGGTGGTAGAGCTCTGTAGTACATGGGGGAGCTTAGGGGGTTGTTAAGCTCTGTAGTACTATGGGGAGCTTAAGGGGTTGTAGAGCTCTGTATTTTATGTGGAGTCTAAGGGGTTGTAGATTTTGTAGTACCATGGGTGAGGTCTAGGGGGTTTGGGTGGAGGGGTTTTTTTATTACTTTATGTGCTTACGGTTAGCTTTTTTTTTAATGGCATGAAACTTTTTTTGATTTTCCAGTTTTAGTTTTAGTCTTTCTATTTTTTTAGTATTTATTCCAATATTAAGGGCTTATCGTGTTGGGTGGCGTAATACCTTTTTTGGTTATATTAGACTTAAAGATGACGCTACCCTACTGACCTACTAGGTAGTTGTCTTTCACCCCAAATGGTCTTTTTTTGTATTTTTTTGAATCATTTATTTTTCCCCAAAACTTAATTTGATTCTTTGGATCGTTGAGGGGCAAGTAAGGGATTTCGGTTTGTTAATTAATTATGTGAAACTCGGTAGCCTTTTTTCTTCTTTTTTGGGCCCAGGGCGTGGGTGGTAATGATTTTTGTTTTTCTGGGGTTTCACCCATTTACGTGTTTTATGTTAGTTATTATTATATATTTGATTTCCTAGAGGGGGGCGGGGGTTTCTGTTTATTTTTTAGTTAATTATAAGGGGTGATTTGCTGTAATAAAAAGAGATGGTAAATCGTTAATTTTGGTTTTTTCTCTCCTTTATTTTTAGGAAAAGGGTCTCTTAAAGTTCCCTTTTAGTTAACCTAGAGTAAGGGAATTTACTTTGTTTTTTTTTGTTTTTTGGGGTTTATTTTTGGTTACCTAGAATTAATGTGATTACCTGTCTGCTGAAATAATTCCATCGGGGTTCTCCCAGGGACCTTTCCTTGTGGCGTTATTGTAATGTAATAACTAAAAAAGGGCACTCTTAACATCTTTTTTAATCTATTATTGTTTATTTTATCACACTTTCCCTTTTCAATTTGCATTTGTATTTGTAACTTTGTTCCAAAAATTCCATACTACTACATTTTTGTTATCTAAATTACTCCATCATTAAGTTTTCTTTGGTGGGTTTTTGATTGTTATATCTGCCGAGGATATTACTCACCCCCTCCATACTTCACTTTAATGGACAAGGGTTTGGGGACCCATCGGTTCTAGGGGTAAGGTGTCAGACTTCTGTGCTGGGGGTACGGTGTTCAATCCTCGGTTACCCGGCACAGATTTATCTGATTTTTCCAAACCCTTTATTCCCTCTGAACAAGACATCTTATAAATGTGGGGGAAAGCCAGGCCTCCCCCGTGGTTCGGATTCCCCCGTTAAACTGTAGGTCCTTCAAATTTCTTTTCACAATCCCCTACCATTAAACATTAGCGTAAGTGCGTATAAACCCGAACGGGTAGTAAGACACAGTGCTAATAATAATAATAATAATTTAAAAATAATAATAATAATAATAATAATAATAATAATGTACAAGTTGTAGCCCCAAGGTTACTGGGCCCTCTCTCTGGGTTTTTATGACTCTGCCAAAGTTTGGGGGATTTGCTGCTCTTCTTTTCAGTTTTTCCCAATAAATCTGTCTCTGTGAAATTTTTACCTAATTTTGTTTGGGCCCTCTTTCGGTGGCCGGTACTGACTAGGGGGAAGGGACAAAATGGTTTCCTTCAGAAATATTTTGTACTAAAATTTGTCTTTTAGGTTAAATAAATAATGAATATAAATCCCCTTTCCACGACTTAACAGAGAGAGGGAAATTTTTCACTATGGCTACTCGAACAGCTGTCAGGGCAACAGAAAAAACATTATAATGTTGAGCAATGGGGAAAGAGAAGTGAATATTCACTCAGAAAAAGTAAGTAGAATTGTTCTACTTGTTTGAACCAGAAAAGGGTTTTTTCCACCGATGGGAAATAAAATAAAAAATCTGGCCCGATCAATAAATTTCATCTGATTTGGTGAGCTTGTGACGTCCCTTTGTCCACATGTCGCGCATTATCATATCCAAAACCTATTTTAAAGGGGAAAAAACAAACAAGGTTGTTAAAAATCAGGTTACATTTTGGAGGTTAAACAATAATAAACCCTTTAAAAAACCCAATAATGTCAAATTAACATTTTTTCTCTACTTATTTAAAAAAAATCATGTTTCCATGTTTCTGTCTTCGATTTAATTAGGTTAACTATTTTGTACAGGCTGATTATAAGCATGGACATTACAAGTTCTTCTAAGTGAAATACTGTATATTCGCTTTACATTGGATTCAGTCTCTAGGAGACCATTTTTTTTCCGCAAATATTTTAAATGATAAACTGAAAAAAATATTATTTTTTACTGGGCTCCCAAAAACATGGGCATAGAGAGAGTTTCATTTGTAGGGTTGTTGCTTCCATGTCGTAAGTTGATGATACTATAATAGGCTTTTTTATTTGATAAATTGGGATGGGATGGGGGTAGGAAGTCACGTAACAGGTTTAATATTAGAATATTGGATGGCTCCGAGAAAACTATTTGTCAGGGTCTTGGTTTTGAAAGTTTTTAAAAAATATATTTATTTTAAAAAGCTATTTAGATTGTGATCCCCGATTTTTTTTTATGTTGGTAGGCTTGGAGGGGGATTTTTGGAGTAGAAGAAAGTCCTCCTTTTTTGCTATTTTGTAAAATTGATGCTTTGGTATTCGAGATTAATGTTTAGAAATGGCTGATTGGCCTAGACAAAGGCCTAGCCTTAATTTTAACTTCCATCTGAAATATTTAAAATATATGTTTTGGTAAAGTATTAATGGTTTTTGGAGACATACCACTCGGTTTGGATTTTGTATAATTGGGTCCATTCTAGATAAGGGACCTTTTAAAATTAAAATTTTAACTTTTGTTTTTCCAGTTTAAAAAAAAATAATAATGTTTAATATTATTGTTTGATTACTGGAAAATACTAATGATCATAATTCTGGTCAACACTTTTTATATGATCCATACAAATATTTATAAAACACAGTGACACGGAGGAGAACATTGGTTAGGAGGATGACATAGTGTGTAACGGCATAGGAGACATACTTTGTAACGGTGGAGACATAATGTGTAACGGAGGAGACACATTGAGTAACGGAGATGGAGATATAATGTGTAACGGAGGAGGACATACTGTGTAACGGTAGGAGACATATGTGTAAACGGAGGATATACGTGTAAGCGTGGAGTCATAATTTGTAACGTAGGAGTCACACTGAGTAATGATGGGACATACCTGAAGTACGGAGGAGACATACTGTGTAACGGAGGAGACATATGTGTAACGGAGGAGACATTACTGAGTAAAACGGAGGAGACATACTGTGTAACGTGGAGACATAATGAGTAAACAGAGGAGACATACTTTTGTAACGGAGGTGGAGAAATATTGAGTAACGGAGAGACATACTGAAGTAGCAGAGGAGACATACTGTGTAACGGAGGAGACATACTGTTGTAACGGTGGAGACATTATGAGTAACGGATAGGAGGGACATACTGTGGTAACGGTGGAGGAAACACTATGTAAACGGAGGGAGACTACTCGTAGTTAACGGATGGAGACATACTGTGTAACGGTGGAGGACATCTGAATCAACGGAGGAGACATACTGAGTAACGGAGGAGAGGAGACATACTTTGTAACAGGTGGAGACATACTGTGTTAACGGTGGAGACATACTGAGTAACGGGAGGAGGCATACTGTGTAACGAGGAGACTTACTATGTAATGGTGGAGCACATAATGAGTTAACGGAGGCGACATTATTGTAACGGGAGGAGACATACTGGTGTAACGGTGGGACATACGGAGTAACGGAGAAGATTTTGTGTAACAGTGGAGACACACTGTGTAAACGGAGGAGACATACTGTGTAACGGCTGGGAGACGTACTGGAGTAACGGAGGAGACATACTGAGTAACGGGGAGCCATAATGTGTAACGGTGGAGACATTATGTGTAACGGTGGAGACTCGTACTGAGTATCTCTCCGTAGGAGACATACTGTTGTAACGGAGGACGACATATTGTGGTAACGGAGGGAGACACATACTGTGTACGGTGGAGAATACTGGTAACGGAGGAGACTATACTGTGTAAACGTGGAGGACTACAGAGTAACGGAGGAGACATACTGAGTAGTTGGACGGAGAATTACTGTGTAACGGTGGAGGACATACTGTGTAACGTAGGAGAAACTGTTGTAACGTAGGAGACTACTGTGGTAACGGTGGAGACATACTGTGTAACGGTGAGACATATGTGTAATCGGAGGAGACATTACTTTGTAACGGTGGAGGCTATACTTTGTAAGGAGGGTGACATACGGCGTACGGAGGACACACCACATGTAAAATCATGGGGAAACAATCTAGAAACGTAGATTACTTTGAATTAAATCAGCAGTAGTTTGGTAATGAAGGTGGAGTAATTTACAATTCTACATATGGCAATCAAATTACCACACCCACCAAACCCAACCACATCCAAATATTCATTTATGTTAAATTTAGATACATTATACTAGTAATAGCTAAAGATACTAATTGGTTTTAGGAATTTACTGTTTAATTTTATGGTACATGGACGTGTAGCCCATTTGTTTATAGTTGGAGGGTTTAGCGCTTTGAACAATATCACTCATATCTATAGAACAGAAATATCTCTTTTTCGGGGAAAACAAAACTTTTCCCTGACATGATTTTTCAAAAAAAGACACGAGTGAATATTTCCGTGGGTCACAGCCCGTATAAGAGCAATGTAATGGGTTTCTAGCTTTCCCCCCCTTAACTTCACTATTATTATTATTATTATTATTATTATTATTATTATTATTATATTATTATTATTATTATTAGCACCCGAGTGCTTACTACCCGTTTCGGTTTATACCGCACTTACGCTAATGTATAATGGTGGGTGATTGTGAGATGAAAATGGGGACCTACAGTTTAACGTGGAATCCGGAACCAGGTGGCGGCACCTGGCATCCCCACATCACAAGATGTCTTGTCAGAGGTGAAGGAAGGCTTTACTTCCACTACCCATGAAGTCATTTTACACCCAACTTATTTTTATTGTAGCATTTTCATCTCAGATTGTTTTTAGTATATATCGTCAACAACAAGGTGTATATGGTATTTAAAAGGTGCTAAGACATGTATATGTTATAGGCTATAGTTTAGTGAAATTAGCTATTAATAGAAGTTCTTCAGTTAATTCAGGCTTACATTTTTTTTTATTCTGCAGTGTATAACTTAATATAATTAGAAAACGTCTGTGTCCCGCTTTATTTTACCTTGTATACTTCGTTACGTCTATGTTGTAAAGATGGGCAACAGTTTCAGATTGATAATTGTGTAAAATATATTTTGAGTTAGGTTAATAAACTGTTTTGGAATGCCAAACAGTGTGACATTTTAATAGAGCATCCATAATTATTTGTCTAAGAACAACTTATTACCTTTTTAAATAATGAACGTAAGATACACACAGTATATGATCAACCAAATTAAATCTTACTAACAATTAAAAACTAATCACTATTAAATCACAATTATTTAAACTCATATAATCATCTTTATTAATTTTATTTATGATTTAAACCATTAGTAATGGTAACAGGAAACTTAAAAGAAATGGCTTGTGACATGTAATGTAGGGATACATGTTCCTTCCGTTCAGGTTCAAAACACAATAATACAACTTTTTTCTAATAACGCATAAAGATAGAAATTCAGTTGGTCTAGTTAAAAAAAAAAACACAAAAAAGCCATATTTTAATAGTTTAATTTGTCCCAATACCCTTGTGACTTGCAAAGTTTCCTTTTTTCCCTTGAATGACAAGTTTGGTTCAAATGTGTGAAGTATCATTAGTGTATTTTACTTGAATGTGGTAATAAATGCGAATGCTTACCTTTTAAACATGTTTCTTGTATTTTGTGGAGTAGTTAAGCCAGCTCTTGACTGACTAGGTTTGTATCTTGGATGTGATTGTATCAGAGAGGATGATTCACTGGCGGTGCTAGGGCCATCTTTAAATGGCCTGAAACTTTGGTTGATAAAACTGTGTCAAAGCAGGTTTGGGAATTTTTCCATCCAATTCAGGCAGCATATTACATCTGATTGGTTATTATTTGAGGGAAATTTTTAAATGTAACATTTTTATCACTGCACAGGCTTGTTGTCACAGAGAAATCAGGTTGACCCTAATAGTTAACGATACATCTGAAGACTGAATGCTGTCTTCTGTTTTAGATAGCCCCATAGTACAAGGGCACCTTTCTGTAAGGCTGTCAATTGTAAATGTTCAAACTTTTCTGTAATCCGCTTCAACAATATCATCCGTGTAAAATTGTTTAGGAATGTTTGGAGCCCGTCTTCTGATACGTTAAGGTTTATCAACTCTGTAGGATAAACATTCTTGAACCCAGTATCACTGGCCTCCTTTTGAGATTCGCCTGTGATTATCACAGACTAATTGATCTCTAAAGATTCGATAGTGCCTTTGTCTATTTAATTCAAAACAATCTTATGAGCATCATGAAGAGCTGAACAAATGATGGCTCTACTGGTCCAGGTCCAAGAACTTCTTTATAAATATTGCCCACAGCATTGATGAACTCTCTTTCTGATGATTCTTCTTTAAAGTTTTGTTGAGAGAAACTATCACAAAATTTTTTTTGAAATATCTCCATATTGGATAGTTATTATTCAAATCAATAGTTTGTGAATCTTATCATGTCTTCTTCTGACTTATAAGAATGGTATTATCTTTTAAACTGTGCTTGCTCACTTTGAGTCACCCATTTCATAATTTCATTGTTCTTAAATTTCGTTCTTTTTGTTAACTGTTCTTTATCTTTTGCTATAACACAAAATCGTTTTGACAGGCATTTCCTTTTCCTTTTGAAAATGTATGTTGAATGTTTGTATGAGGCTTTAGATTATATTCTCATTGGCAATTTTAATATTTGGTTTGAGATATTTAAGTTGGGTTTGGGTTATTATTTCCAGGTTTTGTTTTCTTTTTCAAAGTATTTATTCCTGTACCTGCACTCTAGTGGATGAGACGTTTTTATGGATTTTGTTTATTTTCAACTACATTAATACTGAATTGATTTCTACCCTTTTGTATAAGTTTCACTGGTTAAGATGCTTTAGGAATTACTTTATTATCTTTGGTATTTCTATGTTATAATGTTTTGTACAGTATTGTAGTTTAGTATTTTTTTATTATTGTATAATCATTCTTTGGACATTTTAAATACATATTTATGTGATGTGTTGTGCTTGTAAAACTTAAATCAACAGAGCTCTCATTTTTTTACTGTCAAAAAAACACGGAGGCGGATTTTTTTGCACCACACTTTAAGACCTCACTTACTGGCATCTGATTACATAAGAAGAAAATATTTCTTGTAAAATGGCTGAGTTTTTTTCAATCTCACTTTTTGTTTCGAATGTTTTAATTCGAGATTTTCATTGTTGTCTTGGAATTCAACATATATATGCGTTTATTTTCAAGTTTTGGTTAATTACGAAAGAATTTATTAGAAAAAATCCCATCGGAAACTTTTACCGATACAAAACTGGGGCTTTTATGTAATGGTTTTTCGCACATGCCTTTATTGAATTTCCTCAATTATTTGTTTAGATGTACCCCCCCTTTGACTCATCATCCTCCTGACCATTTCATTGTTCAAATTATCATTTGGAAGTCCTTGCCTTCTAAAGTGTTTTGTTTGAGATAGTTGAGGCAAAGGAGTGGTTCAGGGCTGTGTCCTTCTGTTGAGTCTGGTTGGAATTGTTGTATTCATATGTGTTAAAGTGAATACTGTTTCAATAATTAATTATTGGTATGTACCGTGCTATCGCTTTGAGACATCTTGGTTGTTATCGTTGAATACTAGAATCATGCTTTGTTTAGGCTGTGCTTTGTTAGATTTCATAAGGTTCACTAGGGCAATTTCACGTGTTGTTAGTTCCTCTTCTTTGTTATTCCATCGTTCAAAGCGGCGGCCAACTCTGTCAACTAGTTGATGAACCAAAACTATCGTCCAGTTTCACCGGTTATTTCTTGCATGCTGTAATGATGTTAGGCTTCATGGGACCTTTGTTACTCAATAATGAGAAACCTAAAAGATTCATTTACCTGATATCGACGTTGTTGTCACTGTTAAGATCTAAATACCTTCGTCATTGTAATACACCTTGTGATTGGTCGCTCGGCCTGGTTATGTCCTTTCTCGTCTCACTTAGGTTTGTTATGTAGTTATTGATGTGGAGGAGCCTACCACGATGATACTATTCTGTTAGAAGAGATCTGTCATTCATACCTTTGGGCATAAGAGCTCCATTTTTTCGTAGTCGTAATGATTTGTATCTGTTATCATATTCTAGGGGTATCCATTACTATAGTATGTTGCGGAAGAAGTATTTTCAACCTAAAATAACATTCGAATTTTTCTCAATTTTTCTCAAATGGAATTACAAGAGTCTAGAATGTTTTCAATCCAGCTCTATAGTATTATGCGATTTGTATTGTATGGTTTTTATCTTGTTGGTCATTTAGAACAGGGGATAAACTAGTTCATTTATTCATACTTATTGTTGAGTGGTTTTGAAGTATTTTTGGATGATTAGAAAGAAATGGGTGCAAATGATGCAGTTCATTTATTTCTGAGCCTTCATAAACTATTCTGATTTATGACTAAATTTATTCGTAGCCATCGTGGGAATTATATCTTCGTTCATTAATTTTTCAAGACTTCTTAAGCAGAATTTACAATCATTATTACAAAAATGTATTTATTATATAGCTTATCAATAATAATTTTGAAAATGGGTTTTGGAATAGAATAGTTTAAATAGTTTATCCTGGATTTAAAAATTGTTGGTTACTTTTGGACCAACTGAAAGTGAGGCCTACACATACGAATATAAACACAATTTCATATAAAAAATAAAGATATAGAAACAAAGCATATTAAAAAAAATAATAACCTATTAAATTCTAAATTGTTCATAACGTATATTTTAAAACTCCTTTGTAACTAAATATATTTTTCGTACGTAAGTTATTTATCCCATCTCACATTCCTGTAGGGAAATATTAGTTTAATTTCTTTTTCCTCTCACATCCATTTATTACAAGTGCCGGTCAAGTGTTGGTAACACCAGGACTGAGGATATGAGTAGAACAACTAGGAGAATAAACAATTATACGAAATAAGGTTTTATTTAGAGTTACCAGATTTTTCTTTTTGTGAATATAGGACCATCCATTAATTAGGGTAGCACAAGAAATAGTATAAATCTAAATAAAGTGTTGTTAAATAAAATAGTCTTTAAAAGCAGGAAAAAATTCAACAAATTTAGAATATATTACACAGACGCCATCCTTAATAATGTTGAAAATATCAGCTTCTAAGTTTATGCTCAAATTGTTACAACATAATTAATTCTAGATAAAAATTTGGCATATTTTAGAATAAAATACATTATGATCACCAAGGAAGTGAAGAACATCGCGAATAGGAAAATACCGGGTTGGTTGTCCTATTTTTTGATTTAATGTTTTTTTCAGTAGGAGTGTAATGTTTCTTCCATCCCACTCTACCTCAAACCTTCAATATTCCGCATCCCTGTTTCCTACACACTATTTAATGCCTGCCCGGCTGGCGCCAGAGCGAAAAACACCCGCTTAACCTTTGGTCCTCTGGGTACACGAACTCGCAACTAACGGGTATAATGGATATAAAATGTTATCAACCCTATTTGTTCACAACCCACAACAATAATACCAAGTTTATTTCACACCAATTATTATTTTCCACAGCAGTACAACACTCCAATTAAATAGTCTTATTTTTACACAATAGTCTTGTTTTTGATAACTACACAAAAATTTATCATTTATTAAGAAAAAAAAAACAAATCATCAATAAAAACAACCAGTTTCTACGTGTTACCAAAACAAAAGAAATTAATATTCACTGAGGCTTTCAGTACTGCCGAGAAATGTACTTGTTCTTGTTAGCGAGTTAGACACACACCCAAACGCAGGCATCACTGGACCTTTCAAATGCCACAAAACAGATTTGGTTTGACCTCGACGATCGTGAACTGTTTTCATGAGATCCGGAGATGCATGTTGTAGCGTTTCACCATTTTCAAGCATTTTATTCCTTAAAACAAACTAAATATATGTTACACACAACAAAATCTCAACCTATTAGAGAAATACGTGCCACACTCAACGCCTAAGCGCAACTACTCTAATCTGGTTGGTTTCGTGTTGACACGAATCTTGTGGGTTTTTAAACGCTGGTATTGCTACCACACCGAGCTATAATATAAAAAGCAAACAATAAAAAATATAAAGAAAAAACCGTTACTTAAAATGTCGCTCTCACGTCCGGTTTCCCACGCTTGGCGACTCTGAGTTGAATACACCCCGCGCCTGCTGTGTTCCTGGGGTCGAACCATACATAGGCATTGCTTCTTTCTATACTTCAACTATCCAAAAGGGCACGGAATAAGGGCTTAAGAACAACTTTTTGGTCTCATTGACCCAAAAAATTGGACACTTGGTGCTTCCTTCAGCAATACCTGGTCCTCCAATCCTCGTAAGACTTAGCAAGATGTTTCTGCCGACCCGCTTACCACGGACCTTACTGTCCCCGCGCTATATTTATCAAAACGTTCCTTGACCTTTCCCTGGAGGTGGAGGTCTCTCCTTCAGGTTTCTTCAATAACCGGATGAAAGATTTCTTGTGAGACCTCACAAAAGAAATTCATGGGGAGACAGACCCAAAGTCGCATGTATGGTGAGTTGATGGTTTTCTCAAAACAATGTCACGTACTCAGCCCACTCCGTGTGCTGGAAATAGCAGTTTGTCCGGAGAAATCTCCCCTGTATTTTTCATTACACGCTCACTCGGTGTTTGAAGCGGGGTGCCTAATGGAACACATCGCGGAGCACCATGATCCCCGTGCTGATCAAAGCTCTTGCCAACGGCCGTCAGTGAAGAGGCCGTGGTCACTCAATATTGTTCTCGGTCTTCCACTTGTTCCACGTATCGCTTCACCCTTAGCAACCCACAAGTATCGGCGGTAGCCCGTATCACCAGGTAGAGTTACACGTTTTTGAACGTATCTAGCATCACTAGTATAGGTAATCTTTGCCTTGGAGTGGAACAACATGGTGAGTAAAACTGAGGAATGCTGGCCATTCTTGAAACAACCAGGGTTCAGTGACAGAAGAGGCAAATGGCAATGGACACTGAACGTTACAGTGGACGCCAATGAGATTCCTACCCAATGGATGAATCGTTTTTTCCAGGACTGTCAAATTAAGAGAGCTACGCCTTTTTTTACGATGGTTGGCTAGATAGAATAAGATCTAAAGTTCCAAATAATACAGGTTGACTTAACTGCTGAAGAATTATCAGGCGCTGCATTGCTTCGGCTGGTGAAAACTGGTACGCGTCCAGGAGTTTTTCCGGAGGAAATAGCTCGATTGGATCGCAAAGAAGCTGTGCCTAGTTAGGAAATTTGGCAGGTTGAATCCTTTCATGGCCTTTCAAAGTTTCCTACGGGTGGGTGGAGGTTGTTCCACGGCCAAGTTACCTTTGCGCAAAGGCCACCCCTCTTGATGCCTCGCAATAACATACAATTTAATTATTGATGAGTCCCAAACAGAGAAACCAACATCCAGGCCCACAGAACCTCCATTGCATGCTCAGGAAGCAATTTTGGATTAGGCGGGCAGAGATGCAGTTCGTAACGGGTAGGCCGATGATGTATCATGCTTTAAGGCCACGTCCATTATCCACACCTCATTATGGCGAGAGCTTCCCCATAGCAAGAATTGGAAGAGGTTGAAAGCTTTTTACACAACTGGGGTGTATTATGGGGGGTCCTTATACGTTTTCGTTGGGTCGTATTAGAAAGGCTAAAGACAACAAAGGCCTATATCTGCCTGTTTGTGTGCATGTTCACTCGTGCAGTTCACTTGGATTGGAGCAGAATTGACTACGGATGCATTCTTAGCTGCTTTTCGCCCGGGTTTTTGGCTCGCCGTGGATCAGTCATGAGATGTTTAGTGACCCGAGAAACAATTTTGTTGGCGCCTTTAAAAAGGGGCTAGGAGAATGGAAGGAACTAACCACCCATGCAGACCACAAAAGCTGTGGTAGGACGAGAGATGTCTCAACGGGTCATATTGTGGCACTTGATTCCACCGACCAGCCCTCACATGGGAGGGCTGTGGGGAGGCCGTATAAGAAACAAAAAAGAAGCTCTTGTCAGTTCTATCCCGGGGAGCAAATCCTAACCTTTGAGGAATTCACAACGGTGTTGGGACAGATTAAAGGCCCCCCTCAATTCAAGACCCCTCACTCCGATGAGCTCGGTCCAAATGACTTTGAAGCTTTAACACCAGGACACTTCCTGATGACGGAAGCCCCCTTTTGCCCTTCAAGAGCCCAGTTGCCTGACAAAAATTTAAAATTTCGTGACCGGTGGAAAAATTTGTACAACAATTATGCAAACTTTTTGGCGCAAAAATGGCGAAAAGAATATCTTGGTGGGCCCTTAAAACAGCGCCCAAAATGGGGGTAATCAAACGGTTTTAAACTGGGAGTTTGGCGATCTCGTCATCATAAAAGGGCGACAACGCACCTCCCTTAAAAGGAGGACTGGTCGAGTCTGGAGTACACCCCGGACGAGATTGCGTGGTTCGAGTGGCTACCGTGACTTTCCAAAAATGGAACTGGAAATCGGCCAGTGGTAAAATTTTTGCCCACTGCCCCTTTTAAAAAAAATAAAGGTTGCATACGGTGTCGCCCGGTTTTGGGGTGCGGGTAGGTAGGGTCCCCTCCCTGGGCTTTTTTCTCCGCGTAAATCTCCCCTAAAACCCCCGGTGGGGGTGAAGATCGTTTTTTTCCCGGGGCCCTTTCCCCGATCCACATTTTTTTTTTATGTTCAAATTTTAAAACCCCGGGGTACACCTATTCAAAAATGTATATTTGTATACTATTTTGACTATTAAGGGTTGTTGATAGGTACTAGAGGTTTGTTTGCTTTTGTTTTTATTTCCTTTAAATTTCTTTTCAATTGTGTATTTTTTTTAGCTTAGGGTAGGACACTTTTTCCTGGAAGATTATTAATTTGGTCCACGAAAATTTCGTTGATATGAGTTTTTAGTATATAAAGGTTTTGACTGGAGATTTGGTCCTTTCGTTCTGGGTTGGAAATGCCACAATGACTTTAACTACACCGCGATTAAGATAAACCCACGGCGTGGGAATGTGTTGGGAAAAGCCCCAATGCGTTTCAAGGGGGCGGGAATGTTTTATACGCCCAAAAGTGTCTGCTGAAGGAGTGCCCTTGTTGGGGAAAGCCACAACCAATAGTAGGTTTCCTTTTTTGGGAGTTGAGACGCCCGGCCGTTTAAAGGAAATATATGAGAGCATCAGGTAAGATGGTTGGCGCAATTTTGTAGTTTTGTCCCCAGTTTCGTGGTGTTTTGGTGCTAGTTTTTCACCCTGTCAAAGATTAAATTTCAGTCCACAAAGTTTTGTTGAACTGGAAATCACGTTAACGATTCTGGGGAGCCAGGGTTTAAATTCGGGGTTTTTTATATACAGGAAATGGCCAAACCCTCTAAATGAA